>CM057147.1:9547143-9568181 GCA_029964075.1 Patiria pectinifera | reverse complement strand
TCATAATTTTTTTCGCCCGGTTTTGAGCACTTCATACCCTGGACTCCCTCCGTTACGTAGGGAGGAAGGGAGTCCACCTGGGCTAGGGCCACCATATGCAATAGAAATATCCTGCCAACATACCTTGCAAACACATGCTGATTTATCTTTTCTGGACGTTGTGATAAACTCAAACTCTATTACCAATTCTTCCAGGCATACTCTGATCAAGTTTCATGATTAAAATCTTGCACTGATCGGTCTCATCCTGGCAATAAGCGGCCAAATGTGCTCACGATCGTCACTGAAAAGTACTCACACATACAGTACACACACCCAACAACACATCCACGAGATGCACATGCACAAATGACACACCATTGAAAAATATTTCTAGTCTAGTCCTCAAGTACTCCACTGCGCACACTGCATCTATGTCTATCAGGTGCTTGACCGCACTGCTCATTAGACTTGTCACCAGTCCATCTATTATCGTAACATTTTGCCAGAAGTTTTCGGGCAAAAACGATCCTTTAAAAGGAAGTATATATATATTTTTTTCATTAGGTAGAAAATGGGAAATTTGTCATTTTTAGTAGCAATTCATACTTTCGTAATTTAACAAACAATTAATAATAATTACGAAAAATTTGTAATAGTTGGCAGCTATGCTTATTGTGCAGCTTGCACTTGTTTCTATGTAGCCAACACATTGCAGTCCACCAATTATCACTTTGCAACTAAGTTTTAAAAAGCACACCCTTTTGATTTGCGCATTCTTTGAAAGACAGAAAATCAAAGTGGATTCAGAAATTTCGAAGCATCGTGCCCAGTAGAGACAGGGCTTCTTGGATTACAAACAAAATAACCACTGGATTTTCTAGGTTAAGGAAATGCAGTTTCATTTTGTTTGTCTTTCAAGAAAGGAAGGATTCCAAAACTTACCAGGGAATGTTTGAGGATGAAAGGCGATGTCTTGTACAGTCTCCAGGTAATGCTGAAAAAAATTACCAAAAAAGGTAATAGATTATGATTAAGTTTGGACACTATCATCAGTCCGAAATTTCAATGCCATATAGATAGACAGCAATTCAATCCTAAGTAACAACTTGAAAGGAGCCTATGAACTACCTCTGAAATGGTGTTTGTGAAGCCAACAGAGGCAATGAGTAGTCTCTCTACCAGCTCCTTGTTTGGTTTTGGAGACAGGAGGATGAGATCAGTAAGGAGCGACTGGGAGGCATCAGTGTGCATCTCGGCAACTGCATCCAGCATGTTCAGCCTGTCCTGCTTGTCACGAACAAGTCTGAGAAAAGAAATAGTTTCTCTCTAATATCTAACTATAGAGCCTAGCAATTATGTGCTTAGCGTAACTCAGCTGACAACCAGTCACACGCAATACACAATCTACCATTTGTATTGCTAATCAAACATAGTGCAAGAGTAATAAAAGAAAGAAATTTCCTTTGACACTTATGGCTTGCAATGTTGTAAACCATGTGCATAAAACGACCTGCTGGTATCGGTATTTAAGACTGTTTTTGAGTTGTGCTTGACAATGGCTTGTCCCTCTTCTTCCCACACAAGTTCAAACAGTTATTTAAAATGAGAACACTACCTGGACATCATGTATTGCATACCTGGACAGTGGCAGCTGGTACATTGGAGACACAATCTCTGCCAGTTTCTGAGCGTCAGGCACCGAGTGTAAAGTTTGAACTAGCTTCTGAAAACAATGGGTCTGTTCATGGGATCCTGTGAGTGACAAAAGGTAAAGACAATCTCTTAAGGTTGGTAGAGATGTAGCATAGTCTATCTGAATAACTTTTGAAGCTTTCAATTCTTTTACTATTTGAGAGGATAGGGTTTATAAGAGTTCTTACATCATTTTTTTGATAATGCTAAAAGCACATAATGATGTGACCTGTGGTGGCTTAAAGATACAGTCCATCATTTGTAATTTGTGCATTTTATTCGTTTGAAGCAACACAAGTGTTCCAAATCTAATGAAGGATACTGAAAAACTAACCTGATGAGGTTTCAGCTCAGCTTCAGCTGTATATTCCGAGAAAAACAGCATTCTAGGATCTCAATTTCAAATCAAAAGTTGCTGAATCATGTTTTGAATTGGGCTTGAATTCAGCATCCGAGAAACGTTCTCACTGAGCCGGTTGCAGCTACACGCGATGTCGCGCACTGATCCGACGAATTATAGCAAGCCGCGTGCGTGTGCATCGTGCCAATGCTTATGGCGCTACCGCCATATAACAAAGCGAACTACTAATTTAAATTTTCGGTCGTCTTAAGAAGCACCGTTAGAAAGGCCTTCTTTCTTTGATTACTTCAAAATGACAGCTTGCCAGAAAGAATAATTTCACAGGGAGTTTAGTCCCCTTAGTATCGTTCTACCAAGTATGTTTTTCAACAATAATTACGCCAGTTACTTTTCGGATGGCTGCAAATGATGGACTCTGGCTTTAATATGTCTGTAAAATGTTTGCCATGTTCTGAGTGTACATGTAGCAACATGGGGGTTACATGGACACTAGGCATTTAAGTAGTCTATGGTTCAAAATGCCAGTAATCGATTGTGGATCACCTAACGCCGGCCAAGTTTTGTGCCCTCATATGCAATTTTTCGAACCAATTTCACTAGTGGCTTGGGAATCCAGCATAGGAAGTGTACCTTTTTAAAATATTTCCAACATGTAGGCTTTCCAAGGGAACTAATCAGCCACATCAAAATTTGGGTCACATGTGCATTACAGTGCACAGTGCAACAGCATTCCATTATCAAAAACCTAACGTCTTGGATAAAGACTAACATTTACCAATCTTTGGACCATATTTGTCTCAATAAATATGCATTGTAATTGCAGGCTATGTGTACCTTTCAAAGGTTTTTTGCCCAACATTATTTCTGCCTCTGCATCATACCTTTCATAGGTGCTGTCCTCATGCATGTCAGATTGCCAGCAATCGCTTCCTTCAAGGATGCCATATCAAAGTTCAGGTGGCCATCTTGCGGCTAGGATCAGAGTGGAAATGAAATATACAGCTAAGTAAGGTTTAACTCTTACAGAAGAAATAACAAAAAGCCACCCTCATCCATATCCCATGTGTGTTTCAAAGGCTTGTACAGTAAAGTGCTCATGTTTCTTCCTTCACACTACATGTACCTCATTGCGAAACACCTTGCAAAGATCATGCTTTTCCCCTTCTTATCACAGTTTTAGCTTAACATCAACAAATTCCTTTGCTCAATTAAAACTCTTCATATTATATTGTTAGTAAAGCCAACATAATGTGGTAGCACTTGGCTGTGTGGTTGGAGATTCCCATTACAAAAAAGCTTTTAACTAGATTTCATCAAATTTCAATTCTTAGTTAGTAGCTCTAATCAGTATGTGGTGTATTGCTTACATCCTTGTGTACGCATCCATCAACACATCCCAGGTTTGTGACTGGGATTGTGATTAATACCGGCCGAGCACATATTTATTCCCATTCATAAATACCTTTTCGGTCAAAAAATAATATGTTTCGGTCAAAAAATCCCGATTTTGTTCAACAAGTTCACTTCATGCTTTTTGAAACATCCCTCTAACTAAAAAAAAAAGTGTTCAGCTGGCGATTAAGATGTAAACAACCCTTTTATGGAGATTGACGCGCACGTGGCACGTTCTGTGCGTTGTCGCGCAGAACGCACCTGGGGTGTTGCGTTTTGAATTTAGAACTATAAAATTCTGACTCACTGGTAGTGTTGCCCATGCCTACGTGAGGACTGTGAACGTTCAACCAATAAAACGGTAAGAGGCACTGGATTTTTAGGAGTCCGCATTTTATGTGACACTGGAAAAGTGTTTAAGACCAGCTAGCCATGTCTTTATCATCCGTTTAAGACCGGCCACGTGACGGGCTCTCGACCAATAGGAATGGCTAAACTGTCTGAGGTATTTATGAAATGTGTGCTTGGCCGGTTTTAAACACTCTGTTTAAGATTGCGGATCCTGGATGCTGATAATTACCCGAGCCGAAAAAAATCAAAATATTTTGGTCCAAAAGTCAACATAAGTCAAAAATTATAAATTTCAAACAATTTTTTTTCAAAAAGTTTAAGTCATATTTTTAAAACACCCCTGTAGCTACATGTATATTATGTTAGTGTCCATATTGTTATTAACTCCTTATATGGAGATTGGCGTGCGCGTCAGGCGTAACAAGCGATGTCGCGCAGAATGCAGCTGTGCCAGTGTACTGCAAATTTAGGACTATGAAATACTGACTCACTGATAGTACTGCACATGCCTACAAATGCAATGTGAATGTTCAACCAATAAAATGGAAACTCAAAGGCACCGGACTTTTATCAACCCTTTAAACAGGGCAACGTGACTGGCTCTCGACCAATGAGAATGGGTAAACTGTGTTGTATTTATGAATATTAAGAGCATGTAAAAACGGTATAATTGATAACCCAAATGAAAGAGTTCATAGTACCTTCCTGAAGTGAATGGAGTCAGTGACAATATCCTCGTCATCAGGTGGTCCAGTAGGTGACTGGTAGTATGACTCTCCAACAAAGGTCAGCTGTCCTTCAGAAACAGTCTGCATCTCAGGAAACTCTGAGTGTCATTCAAACAATAGAAATCAATGAATACCCTGTGTGTGGTTTGAATTGTAGTGACAAGCCATATGAAATGTGTCAAAGACAAACACACTTTCGCAAGCTCACAAACGTGTTGCCAGGAATACCATAAGCTCAACAATGACACCTCATTGCAAATATGTCGTGGGGGGGGGGAACTAATTTTGGACCGAGAAACATTTTTAACAACTTTGTTTGAAAATTCATAGAAATTTTCACAACTCACCACAGGCTTTCTACACCAACAGCAGATTAAAGGGAATATACATCATTTGCTTTTGCTGTAATTTTCAGAAATGGATGGAATTGGGGGGTTGGAAATATATAGCAAATATAGTTACACTTACTTTTTTGAGGTTTTGGGTTCGAAAATGCTATAAAAACCAAGAAAAACAATCATTTTCCTGTAGTCTGGTTCCCTGACTCCATTTAAGAAGAAACAGAGCAGTACATTGGGGAATTGTAAGGTCAGGGAACCAGTCTAGCTGGCTTGTACCCGTTCATAGGTGTTTAATCGATTGCAAACAAGTGTGATGGTCAACTGGGGCCAGTATTTGAAAAAAAGCCATTTTTTTCCAACGCTGATCGGCCGATCAGCGTTGGAAATTGATACAAAAATACCACTTTTCTTGAAAATGACAGTATACCAGGTGCCATGATTTTACAGGATGCTTTACACTGTCATTCACTAACAGTCCAGCAAGGTATTTCAAAATGATTTGGTAGTTTTATTTTTTGATGTTTGCAAATGTTGTATTTTCCCTTTAATAGTTGTATCATGTTCATGTTACATACAACACAAGACATGTCTAGCCATGGCCTAAAATCAAGTTGAAATGGTCTAAACAAACAGCAGTGGCGTCAGGTTGCAACATTCTTTCCCAATTTAGGCCTATAAAGTACAAAATTTACCACAAATTATTCCAAACTTTATTTACCAATATCATCTCCTGCTTGTTCCTCCCCATGATGCCGATGCTGAAATCTGTGTCAGAGTCAGGAACAAAATAACATGGTAACTTCAGTGTCTTTGATTTTTGTTGATAAGACTTAAGAGAGTTATGGATGAGTTTACATTGAGCCCCATAAATGTGGCCAATTTACTGGACTAACTCTGCAAATAAAGGCAGCACTTTTGAAATGTACCCGAAAATGTAGAACTTTGTCAAGTTTTTGTTTTCACATTTGGAAAGATTTCCATATACGAAGTTCACTAATTTTCCTCTGTATTGACTAACAAGCCCCCAGATAGCAATTTCATGTCATCAAAGTCAATTTGAGCAGTGAGAAAATACAAGCATTTTCTTAGAAAACACTTAGAATTTTTCAGTCCAATCTCATAGGGTTTGTACACAGGGTGTTGAGTGAACTTCGTATATGGAAATCTTTCCTTTCCCCTTTTCAGACATCTATATTACGTGTAATTTCCAGATTGGTTTTCACACGTTTGCATATCTAAATTCCAACACAAAATTACACGAAAAGTAGATGTCTGAAAAAGGGGGGCTAATTTTGTATCCCTAGAGGGTGAGTGTGATTCTAGGCCTAAAGAGAAAATAAACTACAAATAAAGCCCATGGGCTGGGCATGGCTATGGGGTATGATTTCGGTGGCTCTGCTCTGCTTCACACCACAGCCTACTCGGAGTAACCACAGCCATGACAGTGCAACACTGGACGATTTTTCTGAAGCAAAGCCACCGTAATATTTTTCATATTTTAATAACTTTTGTTGTTTCAAGTCGATCATAAGCATCGTGAATGACTGAGTGCATGTTATGAGGTATGTTTAATGGAATCTGGGTTGGGATAGAGGGAAAAGGACCATTTCGTGGAGGGGGGGGGGAAACAGACCATTTCGTGGAGGCCGTTTTTTTAGGGTATCTTGCGATCTCACTTTTACAACGTACATTTGTCTCCAGCGTTAATTTACTGAATACTCCAGCTAGGGAACACCATGGAGGTAGTTTTTGATGAGGGTGCCGGGTGAGAAAGAAAAATCTTTCCCGTTTACGCATGAATGAAACGCATTTCCAATCTAGTTAAATGAAGAGATAGTTTAATGTCACCGTGACCGATCATGTTTTATACTGTGACACAACAAAACGTTGTTTTGATCAAATACCCCGATATGCAATATGCCGCGTAACTTCCAAAACTTCAAAGTTTTCCGCGATTAAGTTCTACACCTGGACGCTTAAGGATGATTCATTCACGTGGCGTATTAAGGAGCCAGACTAGACTAAAACATCTTTCTTTCTTTTCAAACAAAAGAGGGCGGCAAACTGTTTTATCGGTAGCTGCAATATTAACAGGAAACGGTATATCCAAGGTAAGATGTTTAATCTGGCCGTCTTTGAAATTACGAGAAAAAAAGTATATAAGACAGTTGCGCGAAATCTGCATGAACGCCAAAGTGATCGCCGACAAATAGCATCACAAGGCCCAACACTTCCTAAACAGTTGTTGGATAAAGTTAAACCTTCATAATGCAATAGAAGAGTAGTACAAGTTTGGTGACGCAGGAAGTAGTGAACATATCTTACCCTGGTGCTGATTCTTTCGGAGCATCAAAGTGGTCGAGTATCCTGACCATGGATGGGAGCTTCATAGCTGGGTGATAGTGAATCTCCTAGAGTATAAAATATTGACAAGCTTGATGTTAGTTCGGCTTCCAAAGAAATTGGGCCTTTTTTAAACTGAGACATTTACGGGCACACTCTCGCAAAATGTGCTTCGGCAGCTCTCTATACAAAAACATCGTTGGCTCGAGGTTTTTTGCGTAAACCTTATCAGTCAGCCGATCACGCTCAATTGACTTCGGCCAAACCGCAAGTCCCATCATAAGGAATAAGTTAACCACGTTAAAGCCTAAAAAAATATATATTTGGTCTCTGGTCAGACCAAAGTTCCGGAATTGACGCGGCGATGCGGCTTTTTTTTTGGCTTTTTTTTTTTTCTTCAAGCTTGGATTGTACAGACAAGGTGGGGTACTATTTTGCTTTTTTGGTGTCTTCATGTACATTGGTGTCCTCCATAATTTGCCTTGGTGCTCTCGATCATTTGCCTTGGTGCAATTTCCCATTCCTTGGTACTCTTTGGTAATTTTTTTTGAGGAGGTGCGGCAATAGAGGGCGCTGTTGGAGCTACCGCGGAACATTTTGAAAAAAAAGATTGACGCGCATGATTAAAATCGACGCGCGCGCTGACCAGAGACAGACTTATTATTTTTTGGGGGCCTAATTGGGCCATTTTTTCCAAGAGTGTGTCTCTAATGGTGTATGACGTTTTAGGCGAACCGGATTAATGGACCGATCCAGTAAACCCCGCCCACTGCGCACTGGGCAAATTAACACGTGCTCCTATCCAATGTCACACTGCATTTCCCTGCCGCGCGCATCATACGCGCGTGACTTTTGTGCGAGCACGTCGGACATAAAAGTCACGGCTGTGATTGGTCAGAACACCATGGGGCGGTGCTTACTGGATCGGTCAATCATAAACCACCAACACACCGTATACCTTTATTAGAAAAAAAACTCCGTTTAGTTGCATTCCCGAAGATCATTATCGTACACCACCATACATTTATCGTGAATTTCATGTCGCGAAAAAAAAACGATGTTGTAGAACTTCAATGTCTAGAAAAAAAATTGCGATCATCGCCAGTGTCGTGAAATAAATTATTTAGTACGTCTTAGTTGTCCCTAGTTCGGGACCAGGGGCAGCGAAACCGCGAAAACACTCCCCCCCCCTAGATTTTCCCAAGTGCCCCTCCTGCGGACATAGATGTGCCCCCCTTGAGCATAAAATGTGCCGGCCCCCTCGAGATAAAAACAAAACTGGCTCTAAAATTTCGGATAATTTGTTTTCACAAAATGGTATAGCCTGAGAGTTCTGATATGAGCGGGGAATATCAAAACCCGAGCCCTAAAACCTCTACAATGGGCCTTGAAAATGGGCACATTATAAATTTCAACCGAAAATACGTCAAGCACCAAGCCTTGGAATTGCTGTCTCTTAACATAGATGACATCATCAGGGGGCCCACTTTGTTGGGGAATGGATAGGTCGATGATTTGGTTGAGGAATGTGTTTACCTTGAGTGTTTATTCCACAACAATATTTTAATTCACATTGATTGATTGAACTGGTTACAGTGAACTGAGACAAAGAGAACTGGGTGAACTGAAATAGACTAGAATATAAATGGAACAGAATTGGAATTGAAACAGAATTGAAACAGAATGAGATACTGCTAGTGGAGCAGCACGTATATACTGGTGGAAACATGTAGTCTTGAGAATAAGAAATACTTAAGAATGGGGAAACTTAGTCATATCGTGGTTTCCTTGAGTCTCAGAAAAATTACTAGGAATGAGTAATATAGTACCTCAAAACAATGATCTTGAAAATAACTTGGTTAATTAAGAAACTGACCAAAGACTTGTGTGTGGGCAGTGAAGGCCAGTTGCTCCGTATAAAAGTATAGGGACTACACATTGCATAGGTTCTGTGTGGGTGTATGGGATGTGTATACAAGGAAAACAATGAGCGATGCATTCAAGAGAATTAATCATTAATAAAGTTCAAAAGGAACATTGATAATTAAAGTGTAATATTTAACTAAAAATTAAGACGAATTGATAATTGAGAATTGATAATCTGAAACGCTACAACTTCATGTAAATATCTGCTCGGTCACCATGGCGTCTGCATATTACATCCCTACTGATGAGATTATGCATGCAGTACATCCACCAGATACAGAACCAGAATAAAATGGCCGGTTTCGAAGAGCGCTCCAATTTTTGTAAACTTGGTACCAGCCCAGCCCCCCCCCCCTTTGATTTTACGGAGGCCAAGTGTCCGGTGAAAAAAAACCATGTCGACATCAAGTTCAGCACGGATGTGCCCCCCAAACAAAAAAAGCTACACCAATGGAAGATGCCTTTTATTGAGCAAGTGCCCCGGTGATGCGACTGTAACCGGTTAGTCAAAAAATTCAAACCCCAAAAGTGGGTGTAGTACATTTTGTTTTCGTCCTTCACAAATGTATTTAAACAGGCAATTGTTTTCAACTCAAGTTGATCAGTATGAAACTGTGCCACCCCTCTAAGTAAGTCTCGTGACCAAAATGTAATCGCCCATCGGGATTACGCATTAGCATTCTATCCGATTCTCATTTCTAACCCAGGCTTGTGCTGAATGCACATTATGCAAATAACGTGTTTAGAAGATTTCCACTCAGACTCCAGCCCTATTGTTACATTCATGCCTCGCTGATCACCATGGTACAGCGACCTAGCGTGCACGGGCTTTATCTTAAGCTGTTGTTTCGGTGCTGGGCTAGGCCTTCATTACTGTCGTTGTGCTCCTCACGCTCACTGCATGCAACTCACTACACTGTTCAAAATTATCATTTTGGCTCTTTATAAAATTGTTTATTCTAACTGAACGTGCACATTGTGTCCAATTTGTATTAACAAAGACATCGTTACCATTTACTCCAATATCAACATCAAGAGGGGCAATGTCTTCAAGAGTAGAACGAGGTACGTTACATGTCTCTGATTAATGTACATGTGTATAAGGTATATAAGCTCTGGTAAAAGTAGAGAGTTTTGTCACCTGAAACAGAGAACTCCTTTAATTTCATTGGATGTTAAAAAAAAGTTTACATGGAAGATAAATTACAGTAGAATTAAGGTTGAACGAAAATGATTATTTTATTCAATAATAATGCAATGCCAATAGGAATTTATCACGTGCAGTGACATTGTGTTCGCACGTGTGTTAATTTGCATATAGGAATTTATAAAATACGTGCAGTGACATTGTGTTCGCACGTGGGGAGAAAATAAAATTTCGAAAGAATTCGTCAGACACGTGCAGTGACATTGTGTTCGCACGTATTTGCATAGGAATTTGATACGTGCAGTGACATTGCGTTCGCACGTGGAACAGTTGAAGGGTAGCATTCCAGTGGAAGTTTTTTTTTTTTTTCAAATTGTCCCTGAATAAGTAAACTCGCTAATTTACACCAGTATTTTCAATGATAAACCTGTGACAGTGTCTCCTTCATTGTCACATTGACTTTCAGGTCTTATGTAACTCCCTTTCTGGAGAAGGTTAAAAGACGTTCCCCACCTCAGTCTCAGAAACTAAAAATAAATTGAAACCATATAAAACCTAATCAACATTCTGGGCAAAACGTTGGTGCAAGTGATGCAAACAATTAATTAGTTTTGTTTGTAGGTCAAGTTGGGAGGAGTGCAGACGCTGCAGGCGTGCATTATGCAGCATCCGCAAAGCAAAGCAGCTGCTGGATCTGTAGGAGTGTTAGGATAATGTTATAGGCATTTAAATTCGGCGAAATATTCTCATACGCGTTTAGAAACATCCGCACCGCGTTCTATCGCTTTTCCGTTCGATAATAAGGCATATTCATACGTAATGTTAGGCAAACTCGTGTTTTTTTAATTTTTTGTTTTGGCTAGACCGGAGACGGTTTGGTACGAAGACCATGAAGGGACATGGGAGTTATTTAGTTTTTTTCATAATACTATTACGTAGGTGTTATTGTCACGTACATACGTAACTCACGCACGTACTTGAACATTATCACGTACGTAGGTAATATTATCACGTAGGGCCCACGTGATAATTATTACGTACGTAGGGCCCACGTGATAATTATTAAGTACGTATACACAACGTATACTCGTTTAAGGATACACGTATTATCACTTTAATACATATGCAATACATGTACGTACGTAATATGTACTTATTTATCAGGTATGTACGCAAGAATAATACTAATATTGCGTTAGTACGTAATATTATATTATCACGTACGTATGTGATAAATTAGATGTATCACGAACGTACGTTGTGATTGTCATATGTATAGTAGTAGGCCCTAAATAAGAACAATATGTTCATCTCCTCTTGGTCTTCGTACCCGCGTATCCGCATATCCGCGCACCTGCGTATCCGCATATCCGCGTACCTGCGTAATCGCGCGATTTCGTGTACCATACTTCGAAGTGATAAAATCTAGGGAACTGTTTAGCACGGTGCAATGAACAGTGTTAGGGAAAATGAAGCAAACGAAAATTAGGGAGCAAGCACAGCCCGCTGCGAGCATGCGCACATTGAGCCTGCAGGCAGTGCGATGGGGAGTTTTAGAAGTTTTCTTTAAAAAAAATTTAAAAAATAGGATGAAAATGCAAACGAAAATCAGTCTAATAAATAACACTGTCCCCCTAAACTTGAAAGTACTGGTGTATTTTATTTCATTTTCGCTATTAAGAAACTTCACTCGCAAATTTAAAGTCGATTTTGTAATTGATTGAGAGTAATTTGTGATTTTTTATCGATCAACTGGAATGCTGCCCTCTATACGGACATTGGCTGGTACTTTGCCCTACTCAAAACAATAATTAAACAAAGTTAGTAAAACAACTACAGAAAGTGGCAATGCCTGGTGCGTTGTCCACCAACGACGATATAATTTCTTTATTGTATAAAATGTTTAAGACCAGACAAGATTCATAAAAGCTAGGCCATCGGCAATTGACAGTGACCATGCCTGCTGCAGTGTCACTTGTAAGGGATACCCTCTTCGGTGCATATTAGTAGTGCCGATTTCCAAGAGGCCCCTTCCTTCAGAAGAACTTGAACATTAAAACTTTAACCATTTAACAAAAACACGGAAGGACGTTACTACTTAAATAGCCATACAGAAACAACTGTTGGTTAACAAGTAACACTAATTCCTAAATGAGCTCTCTGTTAAGGTGACATATAGGCTCTTATAGTAACACTAAAAGGTAAAAAAATCTGGGATTAACAGCGTCTGTAAAAGCGCCGCATTGTCTATACTTCGCTAGTCTGTGAGCAGTGAGGGCACAGTTGACAGTTGACCATATTTTAATGATCGTAGTAAAATCAAAAGTCATAACTTTGGTTAATTATACTTTGCATAAATTTATATAAAAGACATTTTTATTATGTGAAGAGCTTTTAAGCTCGGTTCATTATTAAGTATTTAAAGGTAAACTTATCTGTGAGTAAAAAAATGCTTACAGAGAGAATGACTTTTGGGGGGAAAAAACTCAAAAGTAGATTGTATTTTGTTTCATTGTAAATGTTGCATGTTTGATTTTTTGCCTTTGTGTGCATTGCTCTCTGTGTGGTGTGATTTTTTAATGGTATCCGTCTGTTGTCTCTGACAATAGACAAAATTTAAAAAAAATTAAATCAAATTAATCGTTGCGGCTACGAAAATGTCAAATCGTTAAGCAAAATCGAAGCAGATGTTGAAAGGAAAAATACTTGAAATCAGTGTCATTTTTTTCTCAACTGCAATACGTCGGGCAAAAAATGAATACGGTTTTGAAGAGGCAAACCTCAAATTGACGAAAATACGAAATCAACTTCAAAATGTTAGGCAGTATTGAAATAAATAATACCCACCCGGAAATTTACTTGACTTCGCGTATGACGAAAACTGAAAACAAACTTCAAATCGGTCCAAAATAAATTGAAGCGGAAATCACATCGTAAGCGATTTTTTTTCCGAAAAAAGAAATTACTCCGCTTTCTACGTGTAGGCCTACACGCTAGGAAAATGATGAAAATAACGCAAGGAAAACATCACAACGTTAGTGAGAGTAAAAATACCCGAAATCAGTAAACAAATTCTTGCCACCAAGTAAACAAAATGGGTTATGGAAATAAAAATCAAAATAACGAAAATAACGGCATAAAAATTAATCATCCGCAACGAGAGAAGTAAATACTTGTACATGTACTTGCCTCAAAAAGTCGGAAAGCGAATGTTGGCAAACGGTGGGAAAATGACGGCAGCAAAAGAAAATGAAATTGACGAAATTACGAGAAAACAAATCACACCATAATGAACAAAATATTTGTTTAGAAAATGACTGAATTTCAGTTATATACAGCGGCATTTCAAAAACATCAAAATTGTTGGCATTGTCGAGAAGTGCCTTCAAAAAGACCTTATTGCCCCCCCCCCACCAAAAAAAGTACATTGTGAAAGGGTACAACTTATTGGCAACCTGCCGTTATCGGTGTCAGCACATGTTCGTGTGCATTATGACAAAAAAAGATCTGAAAAAAGTAAGACTGCTGCAAACTGCTTACTGACTGGATGGACCTAAAATATATAAATCTAAAAATTAGTGTGGCCTGACGTTGCGAACTTAGCAAGTTCTTCTTCAGAGGCTAAAACCTCTGTTTTAAACAAAAACCTGTTTTAGCCTGTGAAGAAGAACTTGCTAAGTTCGCAACGTCAGGCCACACTAATTTTTAAAAAAAGATCATGTCTGTTTTTGAAAGTAACTAGTGGAAACATGGGTAGAATCGTTTAGTTTCTATTTGGTAACAAGTGGCCTTATTACAAGTAGGCTTAGACAATGCTTAGGCTTAGACAATGCTTTGGAATGTTTCACTTCAAATGGGCTAGGCCCAGTGTTTTCGTAACCCTGTTCACTTAGGAAAGAGTTGCAGCTTTCTTCAAAGAAACTGATGATCTAAAAGTTGAGACTGCATGGATGAGCTAGGCTGCTTTGTCAGTGGACGAAAATCAACCATCCAAGGCTCCAACAGCCTCATCACACAGAAACTCGAGGAACCGGAAGCAGGGAGGAGGACCGACAGATGAACGGATGACCTGCTTGCTGGGCTACCCATTACTATTTTTTGAGGTTAGTTTACATGTTGGCCTCCTCTTCGCGGAATCAATCAAGTCACAGAACTCATCAAAATCGGCGATCTGACTCTGTTATAATGTTCTTCCACAAACAACGAGTTCTGGTAGCAGGCTTTGCTTTGTGGGGTTAATTTAATGTTTTCTTTCCCCTTTCTAGCCCTGGCACGAATACAGCTCAATATTTCAAATGTTTTCTTTTGTATCCTTTCAGAAAAATGGACCACTGACTGATGAGGGAATTGCTTTACTGAGATTGATGAGCCTGCCTCAAGACATCGTCAGGGCTCCAACAGCCTTATCACACAAACTCGAGGAACCGGAAGCGGGGAGGAGGACCGACAGATGAACGGATGACCTGCTTGCTGGGCATCCCATTACTGACTATCAGGTTTGTGTACATGTAGCCTACTTGAACAGAAACAGTCAAGAACTAATCAAAATGGGCGATCTGGCGCTCTTCTATGTTCGTCCACAAACAACGAGTTCTGGTAGCGGGGCTTTACTTTGTGGGGTTATTCAATGTTGTCTTTCCCCTTTCTAGCCCTGGCACAATTACAGCTCAATAAATTAAATGTTTTCTTTCGTCATTTGAATCCTTGCAGAAAAATGAGGACCACTGACTGATGAGGGAATTGCTCTACTGGGATTGATGAGCCTGCCTCAAGACATCGTCAGGGCTCCAACAGCCTCATCAAACAGAAACATGAGGAACCGGAAGCAGGGAGGAGGACCGACAGATGAACGGATGACCTGCTTGCTGGGCTTCCCATTCCTGATTATTAGGTTAGTTTACATGTAGGCCTCCCCATAACAGAAACAATCAAGTCACAGAACTAATTTAAATGGGCGATCTGACTCTGTTTAATATTATAGGTTCGTCCACAAACGAGTTCTGGTAGCAGGGCTTTGCTTTGTGGGGTTAATTTAATGTTTTCTTTCCCCTTTCGAGCCCTGGCACGAATACAGCTCAATAATTCAAATGTTTCCTTTCGTTATTTGAATCCTTTCAGCAGAGTGAGGACCACTGACTGATGAGGGAATTGCTCTACTGAGATGAGGATGAGCCTGCCTCAAGACATCGTCAGGGCTCCGACAGCCTCATCAAACAGAAACCCGAGGAACCGGAAGCAGGGAGGAGGACCGACAGATGAGCGGATGACCTGCTTGCTGGGCTTCCCATTACTAATTCTTGAGGTTAGTTTTTAGTTACATGTACCTAAAGAATAAGCAGAAACAAGTAATCAAAATGGGTGAATTGGTGCTCTTCTATATTCTCCCACAATTAAAGAGTGCTGGTAGTGGGGCACTGCTTTGTGGGGTTAATTCGAACATTTCTTCTCCCCCCCCCTTGCTCTACCTTTCAGATATTTCTTAATAATTCGGATATTTTCTTTCGTCATTTGAATCTTTTTACAGACATGATGACCACTGACTGGTGAGGGAATTGCCCTAAGATGGATGAGCCTGCCTCAAGCTGCCATAAGCTGGGAGGACCGACGGTTGACTGACTCTGCCTGCTTGGTTGGCCATTACCAATTCTTAAGGTATGTTTACTTGAAAAGAGACCAGGGATATGTAGGCCTACACTTAAATGTGTGATTCCTTTAATACTACGTCACCTCTTACGATGCTTGATTTCCTCTTTAAATATTAATTCTAAATTATGCTGTTTACTCTTTTTGTCATGTTTTAGAAGATGAGGACCGCCAAGCTTGGATGAGACTGGAAAATTACGAAGCTGCTCTATCTGGACAAGGGTGCCCTCATCAGACACTTTCCAATTTGCGGAATATTGGATCCAAAATCAGACTGCATATTATTTTAAAAACATGAAAACGACGAAAATACGAATTCTTACGCCAAAGTTACCGCTATAATTGGTAGAAATAATAGCTTAAATCACTGTTACTTGTTAACTTTACTGAGATACCTATTTCTGAAATATTTGACAACGAATACGACGTGTAAAATACATTGCAGTGAAAATCAAATCAGGAGCGGATTTTCTACTCACAGAAATGCTTCTCCGCTTCCAACAAGTGGCTGAGAAAATGATGAAATTTACGCCGAAAATAACTGAAATCAGTGTTGTTTTCACCTTTACTGCGATACCTACCCGAAATAGTTGACTAAACGCGTGTGACGAAACGTGGAAACAAAAATCAAATCAGCCTAAATAAATTACAACGAAAATCACATAGTACGTGGAGTTTCTTCTCGCAGCCCGGCACTCTGTTTCTACAGGTAGCTACAGGAAAATTACGAAAATTACACCAAAAATCAACGCGGCAAATAAGTGAAGTGACGAAACATATTTTACACGGCTAAAAAAATCATAGCGTTAGTGAGAGAAATAATACTTGATATCAGTGTTATTTTTCTTACCTACAGAGTAAAAAAATTCGATTGCGGAAGAATGAAATTAAAGAGACGAAAATTACGGTAAAAAGATTAACAGCGGCAGCGAAAGAAATAAATATTTGAAAATTGGTAATTTTTTAAACTTCTAGGCCCTATGCCATGCAAAAATTTGCTAAGGAAAAATGACCGAAATAATGTTAACAAAAAAATTTCAAATTGTAATCGGCAGCCACTTCCGGTACGGTACCACACTGCTTAAAAAGTCGGAAAGCGAATTTTGGTAAAAGGTGGGGAAAATGGCGGCAGAAAAAAAAGGTAAAAAAATGACGGAAATTAAGGAAAAACTCCATTATATCGATGTAAAGAAAATGACTGAATTTCAATTAAAGCAGCATGTTAAAGGCATTCCCCCGAGTTCTAGGGCTACACCACATCTTTTAAGTATTATTCGTCGGCGAAAATAACTGCAATTTGTGACTTTGTAAAGAAGTTTGCCTTCAAAAAGGCCAGAAATAGCCAGGTTATGCATGTGAAAGGGTACAACTTAAGTGTAATCAACAAAGCGATAGGGAAAATGGCTGTATAAGACATTCGACATATTTACTATCGCATGCGACATTTCTGCGTGTTTTTGTAAAGGTTTAAACTTAATCTACATCATTTATGTGAGTCCGATTTGGAAAGATCGGCAGGGATACTCATTTGGTTGTCTTACTTTGACCTTTGATAACGTATAAGGCCGACAGTGCTGTTTTATTGAAGGGGAGAACACGAAAACCATAACGGAAAAAAGCGTTGCAGTAGTTAAATAGATCGGTCTAATATAGACTTTCACGCTCAAATCTTTGTGGGCTACGAGTATACCGTACTTAATGTAAATTTCAAAAGAAAGCATTTCAAGATATGCGACAGGTTTAGAGTAACATAGAAAACTATTATTTCCTTGTTGATGTTAGCCTACGTGTAACCCTCCTTCCGTATAGTACTATGTTCAATGTAAGTCCGGTTTGGAAGGGATCGGCAAGGATTAAGATGGCATTTTGTCATCTTAATGTCTCGTGAATTTCTTTTCATGGTTGTTTATAGTGTGCGAGTTAGATGCAGTTTCCAAAGCAATCTGCATTATCAGCGTCGGCATTATGACACAGTAATCGTGTCTGTTTTAAAAAGGAAATAATGGAAACATGGGTAGAATCGTTTGGTTTCCATTGGGTCCTACCCATGACCTGGTTATAGGTAGGCTTAGACATAATTATTGGCTACATTTGCAATGTTTCACTTCAGTAACAAATGGGCTAGGCCCAGTGTTTTCGTACCCCTGTCCACTTAGGATGATCTAAAAGTTGAGACAGACTGGATGAGCTATGCTGCTTTGTCTGGACGAAAATGAACCCTCCAAGGCTCCAACAGCCTCATCACACATAATCTTAAACCTGCAACAGACAGTTAACAATGGACAATAATGGAAACTTGCTGAAAAATTATTGTAAGGGTAATAATTTGTCACTGGCTTTTTTAGCAGTGACATGTCTGGGAGAAGGGATGTTCCTTTGATCGGTCCTGGGTCATCCAAAATTATTGCATCAATAAGTTAATAATTTCATACTCCTTACCTTTAATGCATTCAATTGGATTATAAATTATAAACGAGGTCTCGCCTAAGGCTTTCTATTTGCTTTTTGTTCAGTTGACAATGGAGAATTTTGCTCTATAAATTTAATTTGAAATTGAAAGTGCATTTTTAAGAAAACCAATTTAAGTCATAAGAGTTTTGAAAGGTTTCAAAAAGGATTAATTTATTGTTTAAAAACTGAAGAAATGTAACAAACTTTTTTTAAATTTAACGTCTTGAACAAGACGTCGGTTTTATCTGAAACGTGACTTTCTTTCCATTGTATATTTATTAGAAAACACAAGAACGTTTAATTTTTGGGAAATTTTTAAAGATAAACTGTTCAGGAACTTCTAACCATCAAAATGCATTGCAACAGGTATAAGTGACACTCAAATTACATTTGTGTTTGTCCTTTTGTGATTTATTTCATTGCACTTTTTTTACTTGTTATATTTTTTTACTTCGTATGCACAATTGTTTTTCTTGGTGGTTTTGCATGTCTTTTCATTTTCTTATTAATAATTAACTAACCTCACAAAAGGATAAATGCAATATATATCGAGTGTTTGAACTTGCCTCGCATATTTTTTTCACATAATAGTTAAATTAGACAAAATATAGTCCTGAAATGTTTCAAAATCTAGGAATTTTTGTTGGAGGGGGGCATTCCCAAGTTTTATCTTCCCTTTTTTAAAATCTTATTCACAAAATGGCGAAATACAAAAACCTGGCTTTACCGTGTACAGTCATGTAGTCGTTGCTTATGTAATAATCATCTATGATATTATAAAGTGATTATTAATATCTAAAATTTATTGGCCTTCTGCCCGACTTTTTTCCTCATTTGGAATCTTTTGTATTTGTTTGTATGAATTGGTTTAAATATTTGTATGTTAATAAGACTAAGGAATTAAACAAAATAAATAAAAATTGAAAGATGTGAGACACTTGATGTCCTTGGAAGGTTGTCAGTATTTTGCCTATTTTTGTTTTAGTTGTTGGCGGGGGAGGTCAAGCTACTAAAAAAGTAACAAAACCCAGCTGAAATGACGTTTTATTATTTATGAGTGATTGGGGCGGGGTGCACACATAAAGGCACGTCAGGGAATATAAAATAATTAGGTGTTTTTGTAAGGGAAATCTTTACTCTAAAACGGAAATAAAAAAACATCTCCTAGGCTCCTAGGTTCTACCTTTTAAGATTGTCCAATAAAAAGACCCGAATTTGCAAACGCCGGCCAAATCACAATTTGCATGCCCCCATGGGGTTTTAAAAAGAACTTTTGCAAATGGGAAAGACACTTTGGAAACATCCAATCAGTTTGAATGTGCTTCATGAATTTTTGAATAAACGAGCACATTTTTAAACAGTATTTATCTACTAATTTTTGTCGATTTGGTGGTGGTGGGGGGTGGCTGGGGGTGGCTGGGGGTGGCTGGGGGGGGGTGGCTTCGGGGGGCTAGACAGAAGACATATCAGAAGTGGCGCAATAAAACCGACGGCGGCGCAATAATTTTGATTAGGGTTTCAAAAATTTCTACGCGAGTCGTTAATTTGCACAAAAAGTGCCCCCACAATTTTTTGTAAAAAACGAGACCGTCTAGTTTAAAATCGGTGGAATCGTGCGAATATAGCCGAGGATCATCTCCCTAGCTTTTGGGCTATTATCTAAGAGCAGATTTGATAAAATTAGGGTCCAAATATGGGTCCAATTTGCGTGAGAAAATGTAGGGATGCCATTGGTAACTATGGCAGTATGCAGGCTCAGCATTACGGACACACTCTCGCAAAATGTGGTTCGGCAGCTTTCTATACAAAAACCTCGTTGGCTCGGGATTTTGTGCGTAAACCTTATCAGTCATCAGCCGATCACGCTAAATTGACTTCGGCCAAACCGCAAGTCCCATCATAAGGAATAAGTTAACCGGACCATTTTTTCCAAGAGTGTGTCTCTAATGGATAACCCTTCTTATATATCAGTTCAACACTCTTTTTCTATACTGACGAATTTTGAACTGCTTTTTTATTGGCTGTTTTAGATTGCTGCGACCCTTTGGAGCGCCTGACGAAACGCTGTCGGGCCGCAAATAATTCCAAGTGAAGTAGTTATCCCATTAAAAGTTCCATTATCATTCAAAAAGACATGAAAATAAGTGTGTATTGCTAAAGAAAAACAATATGGGTAGACCTATTAAAAACAAATTCCAAGATCTCGAAAATGGAACAGGAAGAGAAACGTTTCGAATTAAGATTGAATCATTTACATGATGAAGTCAGCTATAAGTCTAGTTTGCGGTGTAGTACCGTATGACAACTTCCCCAAACCTTTGCGTGTCTGCCCAGCGGTTCTTTAAGAATAAACTCATAATAGAGACTATTTGTCTTATGGTCTAACAGCGCCATTTCTCATATAACTTTGAAGCTTACTGTTAGTGCTCTTCAAACAAAAAATCGGCGTATTTTCTCCTTATGAGGGGAAACCCGAAAACGGCGTGCACCTGACAAAACTCTTTTCACGGACGAATTTTCATACCTCTGAAATGTATTTAAAAAACAAAAAAACAATGAGACATCTCTCATTTTGTGTGTGTGAGGTACACTTATAATGAAACAAAATTAATGGTGGGGCGTTTCTGTTCAAATTATGAAGCCTGGCAAGTTGATTATTAAAAACATTTTTTTCATAGAGT
>CM057147.1:9465643-9546643 GCA_029964075.1 Patiria pectinifera | reverse complement strand
GCAGAGCATGCAGCACATATTGGCTGAGAAGAGTCAAGGCCAAGGAGCTGAAAAGTCAGTTTTTGTTCTCACAAGTATTGCCATGATACATCAGGATCAGTTGAATCATAAAGTAATACTAAAATGTTATTAACCTAGACCCTCCAGGGTACATGCACCATGTCAAGGTGAGAAGCCTGCCCAGTGTGACATGATCCACTAGTTCACAGATCCCAAGGCCAAGCTGCCTTAGAGTCTGTGGTCAACAACTGCAGCAGGATACAACAGTGGCATTATTCAGCTGGGCTAGCTCCAACTGTCTTAAGCATTTGTGACCTACTGAGGCAAATTGAGGAATGTCCCCCAAAACCTTGTTTGGAGTAATCAACGCCTAAAGTCGGATATACTAGAAAAATCATGTGGAAATCAATATTGATTGACAAAAAAAAGTTTTGCCGTGCCACTGCCGCGCAATGCGTGTCGTGTTTTTCAAAGCCGTTTTTTTTTTTTGAAATTTGCTTGAGGAAACTACTGGTGGGCAGGACCCTATTGAAGTTCCTGCGTCATATCTTTGGAATAAATTACAGAAATAAATAAATTTTTTTGCATCAGAAAAAGAATGATGTGCGCTAACATGTACATGACGTGAAAAGTCAAATGTGGGGGTTATTCCTCATTATGCAATGGCAGGTCACATTTGAAGTTGATGCATGGTGTTGATGGCCCAATGCAACAAGGTCCCAGAGATGTTCATAAAAAGACCTATGAAAAGCAAATATTTGACAATGGTTTAAAAGTTATGGTTTATATCTCAATCGGTCATTCCGTGTGCATGTATATGTGGTTATTCACAGAGACAGTGTGTTCTCCAGCATGACTCGATCCCTGCGTAACCTGACTGGGTCTAATTCCCCATCAACAACAAGAGATGAAAAACAACTTGCAGCACAAGAGCCACAACCTCCACCCCAGCAACAACCTCCATCTCAGCAGAAACACAAACCTACCAAGGAGGAGGAAGATCTGGAGAGGAGTATGTTGACGGTATGGAACAACCTTGAACCCAGTGCAATTTTCACATGTGCAGTTTGCTTGTGCCCCATCAATTACAAACCAAGGGGGACTGGTACAGGCTAATTTTAAAGAGCTCCTATTGGACCATTTGCCATTTGGGCAATTGGACAGTTTAACACGCTTCAACCTGGGTCTCATTTTGTGGTTATCTATGCTTTAAGTTGAGAATTGTTCTCACTATAGTTGAAAATTCGAAGCTAACAGCGTATAACAAAGTAAGGACTTTTTGCTTTTGTTCATGCACCCATCGTATTACTCAGGACCCTTGCTTACATTTTTTCTAAGCGCTGTAATCATAGATTTGTGATATCTGCAGAATGGTGTGTTTAGCAGAGCTGTCAAATTGGGTCTGGTTTATTTATTTCAGTTGACTTAGGACAACCTATAATGATTGTTTCCATCACATGATTGTCATGATTGTGTGATGGTCCATCAACCTGTACATACACGTTTGTTTATGGTGTAAATCGAGGTTTGTACTCTAACTTTTTCGCATCAGCTGTTATTGGTTTTGTACACGTTTTCCAACCGAGGAGTCCTCGATTCGGTTTCTGACCTCAATTCACCGATGATGTTGCACGTGTGTGTCCACCCATACTGAAATTTGTATCCTTGTGGAGACATTTCTTTGTTCTCGTGTACTAAAGTTTTCGAGTTTGAAAGTACAGAACTTTTCAAAATGCTCTTATTTTAACCGGAATTAATTTCCTTGGCTGAAATTCGGACTTAATATCCCTTTTCTAAAACTCTTCTATTTGCGACAGATCAACATACCTTGGAAACTGTTAGTTTTTGAGTAAAATCCATATATCTATTTCGTGAAAACCTTGTGGAGACGTATTCGTCTATAGAAATTATCCTGTAGAGATGTATACAATCTTTTGTTCCCTATTGTGTGCATGTCTCAAGAGGGCACAGTGTATCAGATCTCAATTTACACCATAAACACGCACAACCTCTCTTGGACTTGTGTGTATATTTTGAAAGAAATTATTATCTTTGTTAGAAATGAAGGATTGTCTTTCCTACTGCATGACAGGCACAGAAAGATGCTGAGATCCTGCGCTCTGTAGTAGTTCCTTTGGAGAGGGAGATCGCATCTTTGAAAGAGAAGCTTCATAATGCTGATTTGGAGAAAAGAGCTCTGGAACACAAGATAAGGGTACGTAATGAGAACTCATTGGAAATTAAAAGATTCTTTATTCTATTCTAAACTATTCTATCTTATAATAAAAGATTCTTGAATCAGGAAAATGTGTTGTCTATTTTCCCAGCTTAATTGAGTGCTGCCACAGGTACTTGGTTATATGATAACTATATAAAGCTTTATCAGTTATTCTCTTTGATTAAAGCCAGAGTCCATCATTTGCAGCTATCCAAAAAGTAACTGACGTAATTATTGTTGAAAAACATACTTGGTTGAATGATAGTAAGGGTACTAAACTCCCTGTGAAATTATTCTCTCTGGCAAGCTGTCATTTTGAAGAAATCAACAAAAGAAGGCCTTTCCAATGGTGCGTCTTAAGAAGCACCGTTGGAAATGTCCATTAGTAGTTCGTTTTTTTATTCGGCGAAGCACGCGGAAGCATTGGCACGACGCACACGCGCACGCGGTTGCTATAATTCGTCGAATCAGTACGCGACATCGCGTAGCTGCAATCGGCTCAGTGAGAACGTGTCTTGGACGCTGAATTCAGGCCCAATTCAAAACATGATTCAGCAACTTTTGATTTGAAATCGAGATCCTAGAATGTTGTTTTTCTCTAAATACACAGCTGAAGCTGAGCTGAAACTTAATCAGGTTAGTTGTTCAGCACCCTTCTTTAGATTTTGAGCACTTTTGTTGCTTCAAACGAACAAAAACCACAAATTACAAATGATGGACTATACCTTTAATTGAAAAACCCTTAGTTAAAATGAAGATTTCCATTGAGAAGACAAGACTTTTCTTATGCTAAAAAAACCATCAAGCCAAAACCAAACAACAAATATGTGAACATGAAACTCTCTTACAAGGAAGTTGGAGGATGGTGAATGGAAATAATATCAAAAGTAATGTTTTGAAAAGGTGACAAAATGATTGGTCAATAAAAATTTGGCTTTTGTTAGGAAATTACATGTATTCCCCAAGTGTTTGTGCAAATACCACTGCAGGCTTGGTACATTGTCTATGCTTAAATGTCAGGAACATTCCCTTACCATTGTCCTTTTTTCTGAAGCTAGGGAGCCATTTAAGCTATTTCTCCTTTTTGCTTTATACATTCAGAAGTATAGTTTGGATACCCTGGGAAGTACTACAGTGGACAAAGCCCAGAGTCCAGCCACTCCCCCAGAAACCACAGTGAACACTGCAGCTGAGCTGGATGAAAAGGTACAAATATATGGCAGTCTGTATTCTTGGTTTTGTCTGTTCACTCTTGCACTACCACAACTGACTTAAGAGATATTCACCTTAAGAACATTGCTTGTATTACTGCATGGACATTGCACCATGGGTGAGCAGCTACACACTCCAAGGAATCAAAAGCTTAACCTGAGTAACTATTTGAGCACTGTCCAAATCACCTATGTGCAGTCTTGGCTGATTGTAGTTTGACTCCTCCAATGCACTCCATGACGGACAAAAAGTGCCCATGTTTGAATTCTCAATGAAAAGGTTCCAATGATTTATAGGTATTTATTAACCTTAACCACCCCAACTCCATCAAAACCCATCCCCCAATTTTGGTGGATTTTGGGGGACTTGGTCCAGAAGGCCTGGCGTGACTAAATATTGACGGAGTATGATTGACTGGGGCCTAATGGCCTGAAGCAGTGCTAGGGGTATCAGATAGATTTTGCCTAGCTTCCTGTACTGCTATTGTGATAAAAGCCATGTGTAGCAAGTCTATGGACTTGGTCCAGTTCCTAGTAAAAGACGCTAGGGAGTTGGGGTTAAACTAAAAAGTTCATTATAAAGACTGGAGAAGAAAACCACAGTTACTTAGGAGTGGTATCAAGTCAACTCAACTGTTTGCCAACTCAAAGTGAACCAACTCAACGTTCACCAACTTGACTTGAACGAACTCGACCGTTTGCCAACTTGACTGTTTGCCAACTCGAACATTGTACCAGCTCGAAAGCTTATGTGTTCAACTGATAAAGTTAAGTCGTTCATTGTCCAACTCGTCTTTTGTCCGACTCATCCATTGCGTCGTTGTACACAACTACTCCATTGAATATGAAAACTACCCATCCACTAGTAGACCTTAACATCATTTCCGTACACTTAAAGCTTTGTCCCCTGTGCTATATATGGCGAAATTAAAAATACAACATGGTAGTTTTAAATCAGAAACAATAAAAAAGAATACAATTACAAACCAAAAAATTGCACAGTTTTGGGTATATCAATTTTACTAGCTCCAAGTTTTAAAGTGAATATACAACATTTGCAAACATCGAAAAATAAAACTACCAAGTTTTTACGAAATACCTTACTAGGATGTTGGTAAATGACAGTCTCAAGCATCTTGTAAAATTATGGCACCTGGTGTAAAGTTATTTTGAAGAAAATGGTATTTTTGTATGCATTTCCAACGATGGTCGGCCGACCAGTGTTGGAAAAACCTAACTATTTTTCAACTACTGCTCCAAATTTACCATTTTTTCAGTCCAAGTTTTGTTTGCTATAGGTTACATGTTCATGAACGGGTGCAGGCCAGCTAGACTGGTTCCCTTGCCTTACAATATTCCATCATCTATAAATTGATCCATTTGATCTTGTGTGGAGTCAGGGAACCAGACTACCTGAACTTTTTCGTTTTTCTTGGTTTTTCCAACCTTTTTGAACACAAAACTTCAAAAATGTCAGTGAAACAATATTTTATCTATTATACTAACCCCTCAAATAGTTCATTTCTGAAAATTACAGCAAAAGCCAATTATGTACATTCCCTTTAAGTCCAGCTGTACAACAGCAAGTTGACCCGAGTTGGCAAACAGTCAAGTTGGCTCGATAAACTTTAGGAGTGTAATGTTCAAATTCCAAATTGTCTTTTGTGGAGAGGAAAATGTTTGGGGTGTTTGTTGTCCTTGTTGATAGTTTGTACCATCATTTGTTGTTCAATGTTTGCATTTCCTGGGTTTTTTTTTCAAAGATGGACTATTAGACTATTTACCAAAAATACTACAAAATGTTAGATCTCATGTTTACATTTTGATTTCATTATCTGATTCTCATAAGAAGCTGCTAATGTTTATGTTGTTGGCTACATAAATCATTGCTACTTTTAATTTCTTGCATGAAGGCTGTAATTTCAGGAGTCTTCCAGAAATGAGGAAAAGTAACTTATGAGGTTAAACTTCCTGGTTTTTGGTCAATCATTCAGCAATTTGTTTTAGCAGAAAATGTATATCACAGGCATGCAACTTTTCCTCGGATCAGCTGATTTCCTCTTTTTTTACTTCCCATGTGTGCCATTGAAAATAGAAAAACACTGTACAAGGGTGCAGACCAGTAAATCGGTCCGAAATTGCCTGCGCCGGCCAAATCACGATTTGCATGCCCTCAAAATCTTCGGTATTTGAGCATGCTGTGGGCCATGAACTTGAGGGTTTGTTAAAAATATGGGTGGAAACCGTGCACAGGACTTGGAGCTTGCAGTTCTGTGTAATTTTGATGTAATTTGGACCCTAAAAGCGCTCTACTTTGCAATGGAGTGTAGGCATCATTTTTCAAAATGGCGATGGGCTTCAGGACTATTTTTAGGGGTGATCGTCTTCAGATGGAAATTTCTCCTAAAGGTCATCAGTTGACCCCCCGTAAATTGAACAGAAATTGAAAGATGATGAAATAAGCTTTAATTTGATGTGTGTCTCGAACACCTTGGAGAGTTGTGAGTATTTTTCCCGAATTTTTGAAGTGGGAGCATTTACCATTGGGGTCTATGGAAGTTTATTTACTGGTCTGCTACCACAAAGTCTTGGAAAAATGTGAATTTCCTCTTTTTTTTGTGACTTCCTAGTTGCATGCCTGATATCATGAGTTCCAAGAATTATGTGTAATGCTCAAGATATACTTTCAGGTTCGTACGTTAGCCAGTGTTCTTGAAGCTGAGAAGACGTCTCGTTCAGACATGGAGCTTTACGTTGCAGTGCTCAACAAACAGAAGAATGTGATGCAAGACGAGAACGACACAATGAGAGAAGAGCTCAGAGAGGGTGAGAACAAGAAACCTTACCAAGAAAATGGGCTAAGAATATTAAGCAGGCTTCATTTTAGTTTTACAGGAATCAAAAATACACACCATGTGTAATCCGAAATTAGGATGATAATACAGAAGTGGCAATAGCTTAGTTGAGGTTTTTAAATCAGGGACTGTTCCTGAAATACCCCTTTAGTAAGGCCAAAAAGAAAGTCTCTGGTTTCTGGTATGCGCGCGCATTGCCGTAGCCATGCGCGTCGGCAAAATTAAAAGGTTGTTTTTTTCAATACAAGATGATGTCTCAAAACTGCCAAACTCACTGGTTTGACTGGAATCCTACTGCTGCACAATTTTACAGTGTTATGTCTTATTAGTTAATTCAGCTAACACTAAGTTAACCATGTCATGTCATACATTAAGGCCTAAGCTAGAGTTGTACTGAATACTTAAAATTTGCTTTCACTACAAGTATTGTATGTTGTTTTTTCAAATTATTCAGTAGCATCTGAATGTAACGTCTGTAACAATGGAATTGCCAGTACCAATATTTACCTGAATGGATTCGACACTTATTAAGAGGAAATTCTGTAAGACTTAATGAGGATAGTCATGGAGAAGTTGAAGTATGCCATGTTAAGGGACTGTACTTTACTCAGTCCTGTAGAAATTTGTTGGGAAAATTCACAGGCATCCTTGGATGAGACTCAAATGCATAATCTTCTTGCATCAACAATCCTTTGTATCGGATACAACAGCAAGTGCCACTATCAGCGACCTTTTAAGTATTAAGCAGAATGTTAGATTTTTAATGAATTTAGTTTTCTGTTGGGTATAGAACTTCATGCCAAAAAAATTGGCATATAATTCTAAACAAAGTGGAACACAGTTTTCTTCTGTTATTTTCCCCTGTAGTTTGTCGACTTCTGGAAAAGGAAAAGCAAGAACACAACAACCTGAAGCAAACTTGGCACATGGCCAACAATCAGTTCTTGGAATCCCAGCGGCTGCAGATGATGGATATGCGACGCTTGGAGATGGTACTGACTGAAGAGCAGCAACGTCAGGTGCTGGAAGCGCAGAAGAAAGATCATGTACGAGAAGAGGCTGAGAAGCGAGTTGAGGAACTCAAGGAGCAGCAGAGGATGATGCAAGAGAAAGAGACAGAGAGGTTGCAACAGCAAGCATCGGTAGGAATGCTAGACTGCATGCCTGAACTTAATCGCAGAAAGTTTAACACATCAACAAAAGAAGCAGCTTATTGACTGATTGACATGACATAAAGCAATCATGAACGGTTTTGGACCTAGCACTTCTGATGAAATTGATATTACAAAATCATCCTTGTTAGATTTTGTAAATGTCATCAACAATATGTTTAAAAGCTCTCTCAGGCCCAAAAAAAATGCCTCTGGTTTCTGGTCAGTGCATGCATCGCCATAGCCATGCGCATCGGCAAATTAAAAAGTGGTGTTTTTTTTCAATGTAAGATGATGTCTCAAAACTGCCAAACTTACTGGTTTGACTGGAATCCTGCTGCTGCACAATTTTAACGTAGTTTTAGATGGGGTAACAATTGAGTATAAGCTTTATGTGGCCTCTCTGGGGTCCCATATATATTGTTCTTAATTTAGTCGGGCACCATTTGCAGGTGTTTTGTAATTACGCATCTGGAAGCCAGACTGAGGGAGCGATAGTCGCGTATCTGGAACCTGTAAACCCTTTTTAATTAGCGCAATATGTAAGGGAGCAGACCAACCTGGCAGCGCATGCACAATGGCGATGTCGCTGTATGGTCTGACGTTACTTTTTTCTCTGA
Source organism: Patiria pectinifera (assembly GCA_029964075.1). Taxonomy (NCBI): domain Eukaryota; kingdom Metazoa; phylum Echinodermata; class Asteroidea; order Valvatida; family Asterinidae; genus Patiria; species Patiria pectinifera. The sequence goes on along the minus strand of CM057147.1, from coordinate 9,538,588 downwards.
TTGTTGTCTTCACTATCGAAATTTCCTGAAAGAATGTTCTTGTCAGTCAAGATTGTAAAGGGTTGCAGAATTCTCAAGCCTTATGGTCTAACTAAGGTCACCTCAAGCTCCACCCTGAAGGATATTTTTAGAGGGATCAAAGCCGAAGCGTTATCTGCAACTGCTTCAGCTGACATTTGAAGAAGAAAAAAGTAGGGGGAAAAACACTGCATCGCCGCACCACTTTTGGGGCAAGCCCCATAGGCTCTTTTTTGTTGCCTTAACATGCTCTCATTAATATTGTTTTGTATTTATTATGTGTACAACCAAATACATTTCAAGTATTAAGCCCATTTCTAGCACATTTTACATTTGCTAGTCCATTTTAATCCCATCTTTTCTCATCCTGCATGTCTTCTAAACAGCCAGACCAGTGGCCAAACACCTCTGAGCCTCAAGACATCCCATCCTCCCGTTCCCTTGCCCTCAATGACCTTGATCCCACTGATCAGGAGGACAGTGATTCCAGCAGAGAGCCAAGTTCCAGTAACCAGAGTACGAGAGTGATGGTCAACTCGTCAGCGTCAGCGCAGAGTTTCACGACACCCAGTCTAGACCCAGAGGAGCTGTTACAATTTGAGACGCAAGGAGGCAGCACACCATCTGGTTGGTCTTGAACCTTTTTAGCCAGATTTGTCCATGTAACTTAATTGTTTTGGAAGTACATACCTTATTAATTAAAGTCAGATGCTTTGACTAAAATGTCTGCAGTACACCATTCTGAGCTCTGTCTGATCCTTGTTTCAACATGATGTTCATGATGTTGTAAAGCTAGTGATACTTTCTGTTGCACATTCAGTGTATGAGTTCTGTGCATGTTCAGTACGTTATGCTTCCTCGCCATTCACGAGAGCTCCTCTAGTGGTAGAGACAACGAGATCTATTTACAACGTTTGTTATTCTAAATGTGATCAGAGCTCCCAGTATATTCGTTTAGCGTCTGGCACCGTTCTGTTGGATTTAACAGTCCCACCTTCTCTTTGTAATTGTTGCAAGGGTACGTTTGCACGGCGTCCATACTGGAATGTCTTAGTAGCCATGCACAAGTCCATTTCAACTGTGTAAAATGTTTTTAAACAATTACTAAACAGAAAAAAATCACTTATTACTAGTTCAGATTCTATGAGGTAAGCTTGATGCTTGTTTTTACAGTTGTGTCTTTTCACCAAGAAGCAAATGGGTAGCAACCAGTAAGCCATAATACCTGGGCATATCCAGCATTGTGTAGAAACCTACTGGTCAATTCTTTGTGCTAAAACTGTTCAGGAACATCTTGTTCCATGTACAGTAATAGGTGGGTTGCATCATCCTCAATCTTGCAAATCCTGCAAACTGGTGGATGGATTTCAAAGTATTGTGGGAGCTTCAGGTATCAAGACCAGAGAATTTTCATGGCAAATGAAGTTGTTGTTGTTTCTGAATCATACAGGTCAGTCAGGTTCTCCATTGCATCGTAGTATCTGTGAGATAGCTGCTCATAGTTTCTCAGACAGCGCAGTGTATGGCATGGATGCTGAGACAACATCACTATCATCTAGCATCAGCCTGACTGAGGCCCAGGAACGTGCAATTAGTGGTAAGATGCTAGTCAACAATGAAGATTGTTCATCGTGCCTTGGATGCCGTGATGTCTTTGGTTCGAAATAGACATTTGTAGATTTCTATGATGGACTTTTTGCACAAAGGCTCAGCTTAAACCGCCTTGAATAATGTGAAGCCAGGGCCCAATTTCATAGCACTGCTGAACAATAAGCAGAAAAGGTGTGCTTACTATAGCAGAAAATCACGCATGAGCTCTGTCTATCTATTATCGTCTTATTGAACGATCACGATGCAGTGATTTTACTTACATGCGCATCATGCATGCATTATGTACACGTGGTGACACTATAGCAATGGTTCATGTACTGTGTTTAATAGCTCCATGGTTGTACGGATTATGCACACCGAAGACGGACAATCGTGTAGCTTAGCCCACCAAACAATGAATATGAATGCAGTGACTTGTTAACATGGTAAATTCAATCATCTGTGTGTTTTAATTTTGCCCTTTCATTGCAAGCATTAGCATTTCTAGTGCTATCAACTTGCCGAACTTCTGAACTGACCACTTTGATTTGGTTCGGTTCGGTTTGCTTCGGTTCGGAAGGCCATGTTAGGCTATTGTTTGTTCAGTTTGGCAGTAGCAATTGATTGTAGATGTTTAACCTTTCAAAGTATTCTCCACATTTGACTTCACTAGAGTATGACAAAAGCACCTCTTAAAAAGACAGTGGAGCCATTCTGTAATATAACGTCTCATATTTTAATAATAAAGCTCATGCACTAGTCTGTGTTTACTGAGTACATTGACACAGGCATACAAGAAAGTCTCTTTTTATAAAGGGCTCAAACCCAAGACCTGATAACAGAAACATGGTCAATGTTATCATGTCTGTTTGTCCAAATACGCTGATTCCTAGCCACACTACATCGTCTGATACAGTATACTTGATTGACTCGGAGAAAGACTCCACTACAACACTGTTCTCTATTATGCTTGTCATGTTGTATTGACCATTCCACTAACTGGCTGTTTGTTGTGATGTTTGTTGTGCAGGTGAGACACCTGAGAGTGAGGAGATGAGATCAGTTCTTGCCAGTGCCAGGTCACGATCTGACATGTTTCCCTCGCTAGCTGGCAAGAGGATGGTCAGTGAGACAGAGTGGACTAAACTACAAGAAGAGGTAATGACTCCCTCATGCAGTCAAATCATTGGACTTCAAGACTTCCCTTAAACCATTCATTACTGGATTAATGGTGAATCAGTTGTGCATTGTTTTAACTTGGAGTAGTGAATCCGGTATTTTAAGGCACACTATAACAATATAGGGGTTTTTTATTCAAATCGTGAACCCACAAATTTGCTCATTGAAAACATTTGTGAGGAAAATTTGCTCATTGGCTTACTGCCATGTACTGTCGCAACAAATCACCAAAGGAAAGAAAATGTATGACAGAAAAATAACCAAAATTCTGGCAACTTTTGGTGCTCACATAGCTGAAACATTGAGGTTACTGCCTGAATTGACATCACACTTTTCCTCACGAATATTTTAATTATTATTAGCATAAAACCAAAAAAGCACCAAAATACCCTTGAAAATAGCAAAACACAAATAAAAAATAAGGTTGAATGAGACACAGGTGTAATTTCAAGGATTGCATTAAAATAAATCACATTGTATGGGCCCTTTAACCTTGTAGTAACACTGTATGCAAGAACCATGTGATCAGCTTGGTTATCACAGGCATGCAACTTTTCCTCAGATCGGCTGATTTCCTTGTTTGTTTTACTACTCATGAATGCATTTTACAAATTGGAAAACACTGTACAAAGTCTTGTGTGGTTTGGCGTTTCCTCCTTTTTTTTAAATTCCCAGTTGCATGCCTGTTATCAATTTAAGATGTGTGGTGCTTGTGACTATAATTAAATGTCAATCTGTCAGATATTTCAAGTTGTTTTAAGCTTACAAACAAATGTTTTTTAAGCTAACAAATGTTCTTATTGGAATGCATTTTAACCAGGCACATGATATTTTATGTCGAATAGATAAGGATAGCCAGAGAGAAGCTAGGAAGGCCATGTGACATGTGCAGTAATTATGAGCATCAGTTACAAGGCGTACAGACCAGGGAAGGAGAGTACAAAGAACTCACACAAAGCCTCAGATTGGTAAGAAGGAACCCAAGACGCACTAAGATCCAATGTTGTGGATTTTATCTGCAGAACATATTGCTAAGCCTACATGGTAAGCATTGATCATCAGTGTACATTGAGCATTTGGGTTGGCACTCCATGTTGATGCTTAGCAAAAACTTGTGCACAACGGAGTCAGGGATCTCCACAACTCTTGGTTCCGGCCATACCCAGCAGGGCCTGCGGTATTATTATTATTATAAGGATGGTCTTGGACAGGGAGTCAGCAGTGCTTTACTTCTGTAAGGACAGGCTCCTTGCTGCCTGACATAGTCATTGGTCATGTGCTCTTTGTAGCAAAGGAAATTCTTATAGCACTAGTACTGAAATGTCTGGATTCTTCATTCAGAATCTGCTGTAAGTGTCCAGCTCTCACATGGATACAAAAAGGGTAGATACCACCAGTGACTTGTTAAACGGTTAATAATTCCAGGGTTACGGTTAATCCATTGCTGTGAATTTCATGAAAAGTTTAGTAAATTTCTTTAAATGCTTTAGGAATCATGGAGCAGTCTTTAAAAATGTGTTGTGGCAAAATTTCTGACCCTGCCCTAAAAGGTTGTAAGTCTTTAAAATGTTCCTAAATATTCTTTTTGAGAGTGTGCCCGTGTTTTATTCACTCACAGGAGTTGGACACAGAAAGAGAAAATGTCTCCCGAGAGAAGAGACTGAGAATGGAGCTTGAGGAAAGTCTACAGAATGCTGCAGAGGATGCACAGAGCCAGGTACACATACAATCTAGACCATGCATGAAGACATAGACGCCATTACAAAGTGAATACTGTTTTAAAATAGAGTAGGCAGGTCCAGAAACTGTTGTTATGCAGATTAGCTGTAGTCAGATGTATTGCATATTCAGTGATGATACCCAGCACAAATTGTTGGCCCCAAAATCGTTACATTTTTGCAATGAAAGTTATCAAAATTGTCCCCCAAAGTAATAAAACTTGCTTCAATCAAACAAGTTTGAAGGCTGAAAAAACTGAGCCTGAATGGAGGATTTTGTTGGTGTACATTACCAAATGTATGACATTAGTCAAGGGACAATGGCCAACAGATAATCACAGCATACACAATCATGACAATCACAAGCCTTAAAGTGAAGATACAACATTTGCAAACATCAGAAAATGAAATAATCAAATTATAACAAAATATCTTAACCCTAAAAGGGCCGGGGGGGGGGGGGCCTGATTCCACCCCCCCCTCAACATTTTCCGCGATAGCCTCTAAAACAAAATATTTCGCGACCCGAGCTGTTTTTAGCCTCGAGCTTTGCGCATCTTTTGATACCAAAAACATAAAAATCGGACGACGGGTTGCCGCGTAGTGAAACATTTTCCGGCGCTACGCGCTGTCAAAACTGATACATATACATATATACACATATACGTCGTGTACACAGAGCAGAATTGCCATTCGTACATATGAATAATTAATTAGCCATCATTCCAAAACCCTTTGACCTATGGTCATGAAATTTCTTGGGTATGTTCATGATGAGTTGCTCTATGCATGTACATGTACTGAGTTTCAAAATTTTCCGTCACTCGATGGCCAAGATCTTGGGGACCCCCCCCCCCCTGCTGAAATAACCTGGCCCTTTTAGGGTTAATGGACTGTTAGCAAATGACAATGTAAAGCATCCTGCAAAATCGTGGCTCCTGGTGTGCTGATATTTCCAAGAAAACTTGTAGGCCCTATTTTTCCAACGCTTGTCGGCCGACCATCGTTGAAAAAACCTGGCTTTTTTGAAAAAGTGTTCAAAATATTTCATATTCAGTTATTCCCCATTTACTTGCAATTTATTACAAATCTGTGAAGGGGTATAAGCCAGGTAGACTGATTCTCTGACCTTATAATTCCCCAACGTCTATAAATTGCTTTGTTTCATCTTAAGTGGGCTCAGGGAACCAGACTGCATGAACAGGATTGGTGTTCTTGGTTTTCTAGCATCTACGACCCAAAATGTGAAACAAGTCAGTGTAACAATATTTGCTTTAACATGCTATTCCTCCCAATCCATTTATTTCTGAAAATTACAGCAAAAGCAAATGTTGTACATTCCCTTTAAGACCTTGAGATAAATACAACAAACTGGAAAAAACAGTCATGGAAAAGAGGGATCAAGTTTTGTAAAATCTCATAGAATTCTCCTGGCCAGCATTGTTTTCAATGACTGTTTTTGACGATGTCCAAGTTGGAATGTGTAGGGCTAGGCTGCTGCACTTTTTTGTCAACTGATCAGCTGATACTTCATTGCCATCACATGGGGTAAAGATACATCAGTTGTTCCATCATTGTTCTTGCTGTTAGGAACCAGTCTACCTTTACTGCATACTTCATGCACTGTCACCACCATGAATGAAAACTAGCTCATGCAGATAAAACGCTGAGATTTCCTACCAAACGTATTGATTGTGAATATTCATACCTGCAAATACGACTAGCATAAATTTTCTAAGCATTTTTGATGTCCAAGTGTTCATGGACAGTAGGAATGTGTTTTTTGTTTATGGCTTTTTAAACTTGCCTAAAAAGCGAAAAGTTTGGCTGTAACAATAGGGTTGGTTTGGTAAAGTATACTGTTTTTGGCGTTGTTTTTTTTCTCTTTAATTTTATATGTTCCATGGGAGAAAATAGTACCTGTAAAAGCAAGCTGAATAAATTTTTTTTCTGATTCATGTATTTTTCTGATTCATGTATTTGGTTCAGTTACAGGTATGTTTTTAGGATTAGTATATGCTTTAAAAGAGACAATACATTAAAAAAAAAGGTTTATAAAAAAAGGGAGAAGTTTTCAGATCAGTGTGTAAGAAGTATTTTTTTGTGGATTTGTAGATCGCTAATGCCAACTCCATCAATCAGGAATCGGAGAAGTTTCTGACGGATCTCAGACAGCAGTACCTGAGAGAACATAATGAAATACATGATAGACTGGTAAGTTAAAGTACTGACTATCTTCATTTCTGTACTTCGTATTTTTGTACTCGTACTCGAATGGCAAAGTACTCGTACTCGAAATGAGGATACTCGTACTCGACATGTCGAAATTGTACTCGATCATCAAGGTACTCGTACTCGAATAGCAGTATTCGATAAAAATGGTATAGCTTAACTTACCACTGCCTTATTTTATCGATATTTTCAGTTTAAAATGGTTGATTGGCTTGCGGAGAAATCAAAGTTTCCTGACTTTCCTCTGCGCACGTCTGGACAAACACAATTAACAGCTAGCCGTGAGTGGCCCTGTATATTGGTTTGACTGGGCGTGGGCCAATTATGCACAATGGCCAGTCATGGACATGAAACGCTGAGGGGTTCCTCAAAATGGTCGTTCGATTATTAAACTTGATTGATTGGAGCAAGGCTGTTTTCCGAACCCCGGTTTCGGCTCCCTATCAGGGTCCAGCCCCATTGCCAACCTGCATGAATGGAGAAAGAGATGGCGCCAATGCCGGGGTTTAGAAAACAGCCCCTAGTCTGCTTAATTCTAGCGTCAGGTCCACAAACATAAACACAGGCCTATGATTGTCACGTCAGGGAAGCAGACATATGCGTAGTACACGTACAATTACGAATCTGCCACGTTGCATCTTTTACCCTCCGCGTTCGCTTGTCAAAAATTGTTAGCCTGTGAAGAATTTGTGGCACTTTTGTGCCTAACTTGTAACTTGTTTGTGACAAAAATCACGAAATGTGTTGGCTCCATCCACTGTCAAATAATTTGTGCAAAATGGTATCAAATGCCACAGCACAGCTTGCATGTTTTGCGCTGCTCACATCACTGAAAAGTCTGGCACAACATCAAACTTCATCAAATACATGAGGAAGAAAGACGGGCCCCGAAATAATAAGGCTGGGGACATTAAATGCACAGCACTGCAGATTAATGTTATTAAAAGACGGTTCACCTTAACTTTCATGTCTGTATCTCAGCGGTGTTGTATTTCCTTGGAAAACACATTGATTTGAGACTGCTGTTGCAGATTAAGAAAAATAATTAATTTCAAATAATTGAAAACTTCTTACAAAGACGATCCCTAGTTTGTATCACAAGTCAGAGATGAAACTTTTCCGATTTTAATCGGAAAACCGACTTTTTGAATTTTCCAACGAAATTTCCGATTTTTTTACAGTGTGTCCCACAAAATTTGATTTAGTAAGGATTTTTCTCACAAAATGTCATTTTATTTCAATCATAATTTCGAAGAAAAGTCGATGGAAATGGCACGTTAAAATCATCGCGAACGTAGTTTTAATCTCTTTCACCAGTCGTTATTGGAGTATTTCAACGGTAGAAACACAGGGCATAACACTGATCGGAGCCTTCTCCGGCTGGACAAAAGGTTAAACATTGACAGGCGACATGGAAAAACCACTGTGTCGCACGTGCGTGCATGTACTGCACGCAATGAGTACCAGCGTACGTACCGCACCGTACCGTCTGCGCTAGCACATGGCCGGTCGGGCGGGAACGGCCCCGAACGGGTAGCCTTGTGAACGATCCGGTGGATAAAATCATTATGTTGTGCGATTTTCGGAGGTTTCAAATTTAGTTATGCAAAATACAATGCCTTAAAAATCGTGATGATTATCTCGAGGATAGCGAAGAGAGCATTAGCGAAATATTTCACTGGCATTTGTTAGAAGAGAAAGACGATAATACCTGATTTTTCCCCACGTATGAATGCAAGTGGAGTAGTGGAGTTGTGTGGTTGAATGGACATGATTGAAGCACCGTGAACGGTGCCTTGTCTTTCGGACTTTTCCTTAGACTTTCTCAAGTAAGAAGTGAACTTCTTTATTGATGACTATGTTACTCTAACCGTAATTCGGGCATTTTATGCAATGAAAACACTGACCATTTTTTTCATCGTAAAATTTTGTTTGAATCGAAAATAAAGCAGGAGTAGGTGTCCGGAAATTGGGCATGAAGTGTATTGTACATGCATGTACATGTGTGTAATGCAGCGCGGCCCAGATTTCGGACACGTATTTTTCTTCGGCATATTTTCCGATTTTTTTGCCATATGCCAGTTTCATCTCTGACAAGTGATGAACAGTACAAATAATTTTCGTCTTCAAACACAATGTACTAGTGCCAATATTTGGAAATGGAAGTGCTCATACTCGTACTCGGAAGTACAAGTACTCAGCAGTACAAGTACTCGTACTCGGCAACCTAAGTACTCGGCAGTACTCGGTACTCGGAAAAAAACCTCGACTACAACACTAGTTACCAGTACCCCTACACCAACACACATGTACGCACACGAGCTGCATGCATGTGCAAATAGTACAGTACTACTTGTGAGGTACGCACGCTTTGTACCAATATACAAATTATGGCATTTACCAAGCAGAGATAGCAGTGTCAAGTTTTGTTTTAAAGTTTTTATTAAGTCAAGTGACGGCGAAGGAAAAAAGAACTTACCTGGAATTGTGGGGTCGGTCAGGTGAGGATAACACACTTGTTTTGTTTGGCCAAATGATGTGATGCAGTGATAATATCTGTAACAGTTTCTCTGTTCTGTTTCCTCTGCAGCAAAAGCTGATGGAATCCAGGGAACAAGTTTATCAGGAGGTGAGATCTTGCCCTTACATGTATATCATCTTGACCAGGAGACTGTGTTCTGGCTCATTTGATAATGATTTGAAATTCAACTTTGAAGTTAAGTCAACAATAACCTTCCCAACTCCATCAAAATCCAATAGGCGTGCCATGAGTACCAAGTCCATCAACATCCACCTATAGCAGTGATGGATTTGTGGTGGATTTTGGCGGATTTGGTCCTGAAGCATTGTGTGAAGCAGAGTCAGTGATGGATTTTGGTGGACTTAGTTTTTTAAGTAGGAAATGAGGGTTGAGGTAGATATTTGACTTTCTTCCATTGACAGTTTTTTTTTACAATTTTGTAGACTTGGTTTGAGAGGGAAGAGCTTTTTTGTTTTCTTTCTATATCTTTAAATGTTACTAATCTCTATGCTTTGCTTGATAATCTCGGTTCTTTATGTGGTTCTTTAGGTTACCAGACTACAGAGAGAGAACGATAGCTTAAGTGCTAAGAGAACTCTCCATGTGTCTCTTATGTCTGGAGACGATTTCAACTTGCCTTGCAATCCAGATGTAAGTATTTTTCCTTACAAAAAATCTAGGAATTAAAAATTATCACTGATTTGTTAAAATAAAAAGAAGCGGAGTTTCGAGCTTGACTAATCAAGATTTCACTGTATGTGAGCATTTATCAACAACACGCACGCTGTACACAAACTTTTCAGGAGTTATCCTATTACACGTGCATGTTAAGTACAGGATGGCACGTGCATCTTAGAACAGCGAGGTTTGCGGAGTGCGAAATGGCTGTGCTACATGACAATATGTAGCATGGCTTGTTGTCATGGATCGACCAATCAGGATCGAGGATTCAAGTTTACTTGAAGATAATAATGGTATTTGATGCGCAAAAAATGTGCCATTAAATTGGAGGATTCACGATTGTTCTGATCAAACATGTCACAAAATACCTTGGGAATTAGGGTTAGAGTAAATATAATATGGCTTGTACAATTGCTGATTGTCTTGATAGGAGTTACAGGCCCTGTGTTTCAAGTACAGGGAGGACATTGTGACAGTCCGCGTCAATGCTGAGCACATTGAGGAAAAGTTAAGAAACGAGAACAGCTTCCTGAAGGAACAGCTAGAGGCAGAACAACACACCAAGATGACCCTGGAGGATACCTATCAGATGGAGATGGACGAATATAAGGAGGAACTCAGTGAGTTGTTGTGGCAACCATAGTCAGGATGAAAAGATGATGATGGTGGAGGCACGCACAATCAGTTTATTAGGACCAAAACAACAGTAAAGGTTGAAATTGTCCAGAGAGAATTAGTGTAAACCACAGTGATTGAGAGGCTCTTGCACCTCAGACCCAAGCCCACTTACTGATAGGCAGTCGACGATTGGTAACATCCCTACAAAAGCTAACTTTCCAATTACCGTGAGATAAATGTTCATTCTAACCAGTTGTTACATGGGTGGATTTGTCTCTGTGCACAAATACCCCTCAACCAGTGTTGTAGTCGAGACCCTGCAAGACCATCACAAGATCTCCAGTCCCAATTCAAGTCACAAGCTATTCAAATGAACTTCAACAAAGGCATTCCTTTATCATTGTTCGTGCCCTGTTACTTGTGGCTGGTCCTGTGAATAGTCTTGTGATGGTCTCGACTACAACACTGCCGTCAACTGTAAGAAAGGGAGAATTTAGGGAGACCAATCGAAGAGACATTCGAACACATTGCCGACGACGCCTGACGCTCACACGAAGATGCTATGGGTTTGTGCGCATTAAGAATAAAAAGAGTCGGGCATGTGTCGTGCTATACGCGCGAACCCGTATGCAAACGCAGTGTGTCCCATCCAAGGGACTCTCGGAAGTGGTTAAAAAAGTGCCCTCTCATTTTATGTTCCTAGTTTTAACCGAGAAACGATGTGACTTTGTGACCTTAACTCCATAAATGAAATGATATGTGATGGGTTGTGCGTGTATGTTTTCTACTCTTACAGTGCTGTTGAGGAGTCAGAGGGATGACTTTGAGAAGGAGAAGAAGCTACTTGAAGAGACTCAGCAGTCATTGCAGGAATTACAGGAAACCAAGAAGAATATTGAGACCAAGTCCCGAGAGGTCATTGCTGCATTACAAGCGCAGGTGGAGGAACTGCAACAATTGAAGGTATGAATTGACTCAGGAAATACTGACAGAAATGACTGATAAGCTGGGGATGCATCAATCAATCTATGGTTGATGGCCACCAAATTCACTCAATAAACACTGCAGGTAATTGGTTGTAAGCTAGTGATGTACCACAACCTATTAACACAAACTGTGGTTAACCCATGGTTCAACTGGGCACTCAAACCAACACTCATTGCTCACTAGTTGTTCGTTAGTGTCACGTCACCTCCAGTACTTTCTGCATGATTGGAACCGAAAGTTAACACAGCTCGAGCGTTTGTAGCCAATGGGCGCTAGTAATCAGTGGTGCGCCTGCGTGTATGACGTTTTCACTAACGAACCGGATAGATGGACTGGCTTAGTTGGATATTCAGGACCAGCCTAATGACGTCCGTGACATTGGTTATCATCATTGGTCATAATGTACAGCAAAAATCCAGGACAGGGAAGTTTTGAATTGATGTCTGACCAATATTTTACCTGGAGACATTTTCACTAAAATAATAGCACAGAGGTGAAATAATCTAAACAAATCAACCAGTAGTCAACCGGTGGTGCTGTCCACACAGTAAACACATCAGCAAATGGACATGAGAAATGGCAAAGATGAACACGTCCCCTACTGGTGTCAACCAGTGGTGCTGTCCACACAGTAAACACATTAGCAAATGGAAATGAGAAATGGCAAAGATGAACACGTCCCCTAATGGTGTCAACCAGTGGTGCTGTCCACACAGTAAACACATCAGCAAATGGAAATGAGAAATGGCAAAGATGAACACGTCCCCTACTGGTGTCAACCAGTGGTGCTGTCCACACAGTAAACACATCAGCAAATGGACATGAGAAATGGCAAAGATGAACACGTACCCTGCTGGTGTTTGCATACTAGTCGGGTTTGTTATGTTCATAGTAGACATGAGGCAAAACTCACCCTTTATCTTCACCCTCAACGTTCCTTTGAACCACAGATCCTCTACACATAAACGACCTCCCCAAATTGTTGGTGACATACGTGATGTGGCACTTACGCGTCGTATGTGCGCGAGACTCGATGCGCGACTGCAGTCTTTCAGTGGTCGAATTTCTGTCAGGATGCCAGCTGTCGGCGATCATGGCGGGCATTGTTCAGAGATTCCACTTTCCGGTTTTAACCAGAATTCTTTTTTTTTTTAAATCTCACAAAATTCCGGTTTTTCCGGCTGTCAAAATAAACCGGAAAAAGTGAAGAAAAACTACGGAAATGCGTTGATTTTTACCTTGTTAGTGCTCTCGATTTAGTACATTTAGACGTATGCACGGCACAACGTTGCTCGTTGAAGTAGTCTTTAAAGCAGTCCTTGTTGTTCCAAGCCTGCATGCGATAAAGGCGGCCAACGTATTTGCACGCAGTATACAACGGCGCCTCGCGTGTGCTTCACCGCGTGCGGGCGTGTTGTGCGCTAAGCACACGTAGCATTCAAGCCTGGAAATCAAGTCTGTCATCTCAGTTATCGGTGGTTTCCGACGGCAGTGATATATGTGAATACAAAAAAAGGCCGGGCACCAACCATGTTTTCGTCGAGCACATTGCGTAGTGCAAAGGTCATGCACACTGACAGCAGTGCAGTGTTGTGGAATCGTGCACGTTTCGTGTCGAATATTACGTTGGAAATTAGGGTCGGCAGAATAAATATTAGGAATATGGAAAAAGTCAAAGTGGTTGAACGAACCGACAGCTTAAAGGCCATAGAAGCAGAATTAAAAAATAAACGGAACTGGGTTTGGGTACAAGATAAAGGTGACAACGGGGACTTTGTGTCGGACTCGGAGTGGCTTTTTCACACACAAAAATGTTCCGTTTTTTTCAAGCAGCCGTTTTGGTTTTTTCAAGCAGACCCAGTTCCGTTTTTTTCAAGCAGACCCTGTGGCATCTCTGATTGTTCTACATGTTCTATGCATTTTTCTATGCGCGGATGCGGCATATCACGCATGTAGACAATCCGTTCCGTGCATTTTGTACACAAGCTCAGATGAGTCGTTTATCCTTGTGTAGAGGATCGGTGTTTGAACTGAGGGTACATCCACACCATGTACACTGTGTGGCCACTCTCACTCATTTGCATGAACATGGTTATTGCACATTGCTTAAAAATATGGTGTTCCTGTTGCCTGCCCATGGTGAATATGAATTAATGCATGCACATGATGTGTCCTGTCTTGACTAAGACAGGGACCCCACCTCACTGCTTTACAGAAAATCAACATTATTATTATTATTATTAAGGGAATAAATGTGTGTTCAGGAGGTATTATAGCACTCTGTTTAAGACCGGTGGGAGTCTGGATGGGTTATAATTACCCTCGGTTGCGAAGCCGAGGGTAATTATTTCCCATCCAGACTCCCACCGGTCTTAAACAGAGTGTTTAATACCGACAGAACACATATTTATTCCCATTCATAAATACCTTTTTGGTCAAAAAACCAAATCTTTTCGGTCAAAAAATCAAAACAAGCCAAAAACTAGACGTTGTCAACCATTGTGTTCAACAATTTTACTTCATGTTTTACGAAACACCCCTCTGACTATAATATGGAATGCCCCTCCACAACTCGTTACCTTATAAGGACATTGGCGTGCGCGTCGCACGTACTGCGCGATGTCGCGCAAAACGCAGCTGGGCTGGTGTAGTGTGAATTTCGGACCATGAAATACTGATTAACTGGTAGTGAATGCATATGTAAGAGGAATGTGAACGTTCAACCAATGAAATGTTAAAAGGCACCGGATTTCATGGGAGTCCAAATTTCATGTGACACTGGAAAAGTGTTTAAGACCAGCTAGCCATGTCTTTATCATCCGTTTAAGACCGGCCATGTGACGGGCTCTCGACCAATAGGAATGCGTAAATGGTCTTAGGTATTTATGATTATTATTTGGAACATAATGTGCTTTTCAGGGCAAGCTAGAGACAGAGGCCAGGGAGAGCAAGAACAAGCTGCAGTCTCTGCAAGTGGAGTTGGATAACAGTGAAGCAGTGCAGAGAGACTTTGTCAGGTTATCACAGTCGCTGCAGGTCAGTAGTTGCACCTATTATGGGTGCTATAGACTCTTTGCATAAGTACCCCCTCAATAGGTTACAAAGAGAGAGGTAGGAGGGACTCAAACACATTGCCAATGTATGTCCAGTACTCAGGTGAAGATGCCAGTACATGTTTGTGCACATTCAGTATAAAGTGGATTGTGCGTACTTGACATCATACGGGTGCAAACCAATACGTGCAGACAACGGGCTATCACAAGCACTCACAAAGTATCATGAACATGTACTTGTCATGAATGGACTCCATTCACATGTCTGTTCCAAGTATAAAACGAATGCACTTTCAGAGAAGTTACATTTGAATTACATGTACTTTAATAAGGGAATAAATGTGTGCTTCGGAGGTTTTTATCACTCTGGTTAAGACCACTTAGAGTCTGGGTGCTGATAATTACCCGAGCCGGAGGTGAGGGTAATTATCACCACCCAGACTCTAAGTGGTCTTAAACAGAGTGATAAAAACCGACGGAGCACACATTTATTCCCATTCATAAATACCTTTTCGGTAAGAAAAAATGATATAATTCGTTCAAACATCCCGATTTTGTTCAACAAATTCACTTTATGCTTTTAGAAACATCCCTCTTGCAAAATAATGGAGTGTTCAGCTGGCGAGTAAGATGTAAACAACCCTTTTATGGAGATTGACGCGCGCGTATCATGTTCTGCGCAATGTCGCGCAGAACGCACCTGGCGCGTTGCGTTTTGAATTTAGAACTATAAAATTCTGACTCCCAGGTAGTGTTGCGCATGCCTACGTGAGGATTGTGAACGTTCAACCAATGAAACGTTAAGAGGCACTTGATTTTTAGGAGTCCACATTTTATTGTGACACTGGAAAAGTGTTTAAGACCAGCTAGCCATGTCTTTATCATCCGTTTAAGACCGGCCACGTGACGGGCTCTCGACCAATAGGAATGCGTAAACTGTCTTAGGTATTTATGAATTCAGGTTAATACATGTAATTCATCGGACAAGTAGAAAATGGGAAGTTAGGGTCAGTTTATAGACTTATAACCCAAATTCTCTGTTCATTATTCCGTGGAAGTTTCCTTCATTGAAAACACTAAGTACCCAATGGAACACTGTCTTTACTTCAACAACTTGGGACATCAAGCCCCCAATCTTACATGAGCTGAGCTGTATAGGGTAAAAAGTCTCCGGTTTCTGGTCTGCACGCGCATCACCGTAGACAAATTAAAAAGGTGGGGTTTTTTCAATGTAAGATGATGTCTCAAAACTGCCAAACACTGGTTTGACTGGAATCCTACTGCTGCAAAATTTTAATGAGTTTTAGATGGGGTAACGATCAAGTATAAGCTTTATGTGGCCTCTCTAGGCTCCCATATGTTTTACACTACATTTGTCGGGCACCATTTGCAGACGGTTTAGTAATTTGACTGTGGTCGTGTATCTGGAACCTGTAAACGCTTTTTAATTAGTGTTTTATGTAAGGGAGCAGACTAATAACCAGCCTGGCAGCACATGCACGATGTCGATGTTGCTGCATGGTCTGATGTTACTGTTTACTTTGATTTGTGTCTTGACTATTCAAATTTCCCGAAGAGTGTTCGTATTGGTCGAGATCGTAAGTGGGTGCAGAATTCTCAAGCCTTAAGGCCTTACTGAGGTCACCTCAAGCTCTATCCTAAAGGATATTTTTGAGAGTTTTAAGGACATCAAAGCGTCATCTGCAATATCAGCCGAAATTTGAAGAAAAAAAAAGTAGGGGAAAAAAAAAACCTGTGTCGCCGCACCACTTACGGGGCAAGCTCCATACCAGAAACCGGAGACCTTTTTTTTGGGCCTAGTGTTAAATTGATGCAAACCAAGGCGTTGGATTTTTGTAGGATTATTGGTAGTAGCAGTCAAGTGATAAAATGTATGTCAGAGGAGAAATCATGCATTGATGTTGCTTTGTGTTTGGGTCAGGTCCAGCTAGAGAACATACGACAGAAAGACAACGAAGTACGATGGGCACATGAAGATGATGTTGAGCAATGCAAAGGATGTAAAGGAGGATTCAGCTCCAAGAAGAAAAAGGTCAGTTCCTGAAAATCTTTCAAAGAAATGGAAACATTCAAATCATTGTTGTATATTCAGAGTTGCAACATGACAGGTCTCAAAATGTAAGTTAAGCACGGATGACTTAAGTAGCAGTGAACATGGCAGTTGAAAGGCCAATGTTGAATCTCTCAAGATTTGGCCCTGATCTTGCCTGGATCAGTGTGGTAATGGTGATTGTCCAGCTTTGATCTCATAAAGTATTTATTGGGACATGGATATCTGCTAACCTTTGTCGCTTTTGTAGATCATGATTGACCATCCACAATAGATTGTTGGAGGCAGCACACAACTGATTCCCCGAAATATAACTGGTCACAGCAACCTTGTCAAATTCTTCTTGCAAGTTTTCTCCCAGGGGTAATGGTGGTGGAACCTCCTTAATTTTGTGGCTTGTTGCCTCGGATCACATTTATCCAAAGTCACACAAAGTTGTTTCCTTTTACTTTTCAGGGTGAGATTTGTTAGGACTTTTTCCTGATCTCAGGATTTTTTTTGTCAAATTTTTTTCCCGATTTCAGGATTTTTAAAGATTCCTTTTGAAACCTGGAATTCCTGAGCTTTCTAATTCAAGGTGTTTTTACCTATATATGTTTTTATAGAACCAAAGAAATGGGTATTGTAAGGGATGCCTTGAGGCAGAGTTATAATGACTCGAGTCAATGACTCGAGTCAATGACTCGAGTCAAGTCCGACTCAAGTCTCAGTTTTTGGTGACTCGACTCGACTTGAGTCCTTGAGGGCAAATGACTTGACTCAACTCGAGTCACTGCGAGCAAATGACTTGACTCGACTCGATTCCCTCATCAGAATGACTCGACTCGAGGAAGGCTAATAAGACTAGAGTCCCAAAAATAAAAGCGAAACTTTGCCCAAAAAAATAGTTGCAATGACTTACGCCTGTGCCAGTTTTTGTTCACATCAAGTTAGAATGTTCGTGAATAATGTATATACATATGTGGTTTGATCAGTGTCCCCATTAGTTGAATGACGATCAGCTGGCACCCCCTTTTTATTTTCATTAAGAGTCAAATGTGGTGTCACCACATGTAGTAGCCCGAATGTAAATATAAAAAGGCCAAAATTTGACTTTCTCTCATGTATTTTTATTGTATAGTGTTCAAATATTTGTGACTCGAATTGACTCGTGCTAAATACTTGACTTGACTCGACTCGACTTGACCTTCCTGACCAAATGACTCGGCTCGACTCGAGTCACAAACATCAGTGACTCGTTACAACTCTGCTTTGAGGCAAATACAAGCATACATTGTATACTACCACAGACTATGCATGCACATTGATCTGGGATTCTCACTGACCCTCAAACTGTCTGCCGATTTCGTGGATTATTTATTCTCCCCCAATCTTTGACTATTTGACTTCAGTTGCATAGGGTTTTCTTCAGTATAATTGTCTGGGCTTTTTAATTATTGCCTTGACATATTTAGCAAGATTTCAATAGTGTATTTGAAAGCCTATATGTATCCATGGTTGTTTTATTTTCAGCACCACTGCATGCATTGTGGTAAAGTCTTCTGTCCAGAGTGTCTTAGTCACACAGTGGAGAGTGGTCCACGCAAACGCAAGATGCCAGTATGCAATATCTGCCACACTCTGCTCGTCAATGAGTCAGCGCCGTATTTCAGCAAGGAAGCCCCAGAGTCATAGCAGCAGAGGAGATGGGTAGGTGTAGGCTGCTAGATGTGTGTTACAGGCCCTAGGAGAATCAGTTGTTGGAAAGGAAAGATGCTTGATTCCAGCAGTATGGATTGAGAGGGTTATGGACTGTGTGCAGGAATAGCAGATGACGCTGTGTGATTACTGTATAGAGGTCAGTAGGATAATGTGTGTCCAGTATGTGGTTGCAGCTTATTAGCTAGCCTTTAGTCAAGTCCCACGCGCTTATCCGGACACGTGACACACCCCGGATGCTGGCACGTAAAAAGACTAGCACGAGCGGCGAAGCCGCGAGGGCCTTTACCATCTCGTGGAGAACGCTTATGTTTTTTTTTACATTTGTCTATCGATTTGGTAGACAAATTTTCATGCATAATGCATGACATGTTGTGAATGCGTGCGCGTCTTGTTTTTTGAGAACGTGTGTGGCGCGCGCGCCCGAGTCATCACCTCAAAAATGGCTTGGTGGTGATTGGTTCATTTATATCGGCATGCATGTATGATTCATTATACATGAAAATGAATAATGATTAGTTCCACGAGATGGTAAAGGCTCTCGTGGTAAAGGCTCTCGTGGCTTTGCCACTCGACATGTCTTTTTTTCGTGCCAGAATCTGGGGCACCACGCGTCCAGGTAGACACGCGCGCCTTGACAAAAGGCTACTTATTAGCAGGACCCGCTTTGCCTTTTGTGGGCATCATGTGCTTGACAGTAGTGGTGGTCTGTCCTACCTCTCTATCACTGCTTGGGGTTCTAATGCACACAGTGCAAAGATGAACTCATTCTGCAAATGCATGCTCCACCAAATTTGGAAATAATTTGGTAGGAATCTCGACAATTTACTTCAAAAGTACCCTACACACAGAAACTTATTTTAACTTCATTTTTTTCTCTTAGAAGTCAGCTGTTCTGAATAAACGATCAAAATTTCAAGATTTCTTTTCAAAAAAAAAATATTGTTTTTGTCTTTCACAGCTTTTTGGCTTAAAGTGTATATTTGTTGAGTTTGCCAAGGCAATATTGTCTTCATTATCGTTTTTTTTTAATATTGCATTATTTTGTCCTTGCTAAAGAGCATGTCTAAAAAAAATATAGGCTTTCAGAAACATCTTCTGTAGAATAACATGAATAATTTGAATGTTTAAAATAAATTGAATGAATGTCTACATATGAATTCTTGCTTGACTGAGTGAAGGAAGCACAGTTGCCCTGATAACCAAATAAAATCACAATACATGTATTTACAAATTGTGTTCTGGTAGCCAGCTGGTGGACATACAGAAAGATTCTTCAGTCCATCATAAGTCATTTTTCTTTTAACTCCACGGACAGGATTGAGGCCACATACAGACATTCATTTTGAGACTTTAAACCCTTATGTCAGACACCACTGTCTTTGCTGTATAGGCCCAATTCCATGGCTCTGCTTACCGTCAGCGAAACATCCCGGCTTACCAAAGTAGAAATGTTCATGCTTACGGTCAGCGTAATTCACGGGGTAGCTAGGAATTTCGGCATACATCCCGAAACTAAGGATTCTGTGCTTACAGGGTTAGCGCATAAGTTTCTGCTAGTGCTGCTTTTAGAATGGTGATCATAAGCACAGAGTGATGTGGTTAGCAGAGCCATTAAATTGGGCCCAGGTGTTTATTGTGAGCTAACCAAGCTATACACATTGGTAGGCATCATGATAAACCATGATGAGCTAAGAAAGAACTTCATATGAACACGAATGACGTGATCAGGACAGTGAGCAACAGTCCCCACTTGGTTCTCATAATGCAATGTTTTAAACATTTGTGTGGTATCATCACGCTATCTGAGGACGTTTTTGTTAAATAAACTGATTGTCCTAGGGCTTTGTTTTAATGTGCAAATATTTCTGTGCTTAATATTGAATCATAAATTGTAAATGTTCTAAAGCCTGACATTATGCCTGAAGGTAAGGGATTGGTCAAATAATTCAAGACATTGTTGCATGAATTTAAAAAAATGGAGATTCCTTTTGCATGTGAGAAAATCAAATTCAAAATTGCAATTAGTAATTTATTTAGAGCATTTTAAGTGGATTCTGTTCTGTTCTGTAGATATTTCATCCGTAGATTATGGAATTGTGAAATTATAATTAAAAGGTGCATGTCACTTAGATTGCTATTAAAGTATCCTAGGTGAATTTGTAGCATATATGTAAATTGGGAGTTGAAAACAGAATTTAATACACAAGTGAAAAGAGGTTTTGTTGCACTCTTAAAATTCCAGACAATGTTTGATTTATTTGTAGTCAGGAGGTTCCGTATAAATTATACTTTATTTCTGTATAGTGCCTGTTTGAATTTTCCTTTTGCATCAGTACTTTTGAAGCCAGAAACTTGCATGTCAGCCTTGGTCATGCGATGACTTTCAGCCTATGCCTTTTGTGATTTACCAGTCCTTTACCTTATTGTAGTTTTGGAGACTTCTAGTTCAGATATCACTATTGTACATACTCTAAGCTTTGTTTCACATTGCAAAGACTGTTTATTCAGGATATACATTTATTAAAGAAGAGTTAAATTAAAAAAAAATGATGAAAAGACGCTTAGAACTTTATTTACAGGCAAGACGAGGCAGTCAGAAACCCTCTGCTTTTTAGAAATAGTAACAATCATGGTGCAGTTTGCATAAGGGAAGAAACCTTCCATTCTTCCTCAGGATAGCTCTTTTGGTCTAGCCCATTGGCCCCTCTATTGGCCCCGCCCATCGGCCCCGCCCATTGGCCCCGCCCATCGGCCCGCCCGTTGGCCTCAGACTTTTGGTCCATCGTATGTGTGCCACTGTTCAAAATCCAAAGTCACAGGATTTGCACACATCAGAGACCATGACCAGTGATGACGCTAGATAGGTTATGTGTTATATGATCCTACATGTCCTAAGTGTTCTTATTGGAACAAGTAGTGTTATGATGACAGTGGTCGGTCAGCAAGTTTGAGGTTACACACCCCCTAAGTCCATGTTATGAAGGAAACGAGTCCTACAAAAATGTAAATTGCACCATGATATTGTCTGCAGTTTAAACTAACAAAGGCAGATTCAGTATCTTAACCAGTTTTTATATTCTATATGCTCATCAGAACTTGCTTAATTTAAAGCTGTGCGTATATTGTGTTTTTGTATTTTTGCTTCCTGTAAATAAATGATATAATATAAAGATATTAACAGATATAATGACTTGGTCTACATATGTATACATTTCAAAGGAGTAGGTCTTACGCATGCCATGTGCATGTT
Source organism: Patiria pectinifera (assembly GCA_029964075.1). Lineage (NCBI taxonomy): Eukaryota > Metazoa > Echinodermata > Asteroidea > Valvatida > Asterinidae > Patiria > Patiria pectinifera. Next base: position 9,516,969 of record CM057147.1, on the reverse strand, counting down.
GATTGTAACCAGGTATAATTATTGTACTAAGTTTTGTAGTAAATGTTTGATGCTTAGGACTGTGTGCTCTTAAAATGGGCAAATGATAAGCTGAAAAACTCTGGTTTATTATATCAGAATGTGTTTTCCTTTAATTTAAATCCTGCAATTGGAATTGCTTAGCCTGCAGCTTTTTACCAAACATTTACTTGAGTCATGCTTCTGAATTGTCATTATAATCCCTGAGATGGGCAAGTAAAAGCACTTGAACTTGTTTAACCGACACTGAACTAGCCATGACAACTACATGTAGTATTAGTATTAAACATAGGACTGATTACAACTTCAAAGTTGGAAGTATTTTAAGGGAATCAAACATTTGATACGTATTAAGGAAATGGTATCTCAGTATGAGTGGTGTTGTGATGGAAACAAGGGTAGGAGAGACCTCTCAGCTTCATTGGTAACCCCCCCCCCCCCCAAAAAAAAAAAGAAAATATTAAAAATTCTAAGAGATTTTGCAGGATTTTTTTTTTTACATGTCTAAAAATCAGGTTGTCTCCCAATAATGACTAAAACCCCCCTTTCTTCACTAGGATGTAATGAAGATGACAACAGAATCAATGGTCTTGGCTGTAATTAAGTCTGAGCAGGTGACATTTGATGCCAGCTCATTGTAATTCACTACATTCTATTTATAAGTTATTGCGTTCTGCATGTACATAACTTATTTCACCCATACATGCTTATTGGAACAATTGTGCAATTTTGTGTTATGCTCTGTAGTATAAGAAGTTGATTTAAACATCTCTGGGTAATTTAGCAGTAAGCAAGCAACTTTCTTAGAATATTCAATTTGTAAAGCCAAATAAGCTAAAAAGCATTCGGAGAAATTATTTTAATGCATTCTAGTTGGAAAATTGTTTTACTTTATTTTTGTGTGCTCATCAACAATCTGTGTTCCAAATGAGCTTGTGAAATTAGACCAGTAGGAAAATGCACATTTTGAAACCAAGTGTATTGCCTGCGGAGTTAGTCTGAAAAGCATTTAGCAATGTGGTTTATTTTCCAGGTATAAGGCAACACACTTCAAAAACTGCAATGTTGCACTTATAGTAGCATTCAGTGAAAGGAGTGGTCCCAATATTGTAAGCAGTGTGGTAGTCAAAACCTACTTGAGACCGCATATAAATACATGTACTCATATAATGAAGCATTAGATTTAGCAACTACTTGATGAGCAAAGACTCTTAAAGATATAGTCCATCATTTGTAATTTGTGCATTTTGTTCGTTTGAGGCAACAAAAGTGCTCAAAATCTAAAGAAGGGTACTGAACAACTAACCTGATGAAGTTTCAGCTCAGCTTCAGCTGCATATTCCGAGAAAAACAGCATTCTAGGATCTCAATTTCAAATCAAAAGTTGCTGAATCATGTTTTGAATTGGGCCTGAATTCAGCGTCCGAGACACGTTCTCACTGAGCCGATTGCATTTACGCGATGTCGCGCACTGATCCAACGAATTATAGCAGCCGTGCTTGGGTGTGCATCGTGCCAATGCTTGCTCGCGCTTCGCCGACTAACAACACGAACTACTAATTTAAATTTCCTACGGTGCGTTTTAAGAAGCACCGTTGGAAAGGCCTTCTTTCGTTGATTACTTCAAAATGACAGCTTGCCAGAAAGAATAATTTCACAGGGAGTTTAGTCCCCTTACTATCTTTCAACCAACTATGTTTTTGAATAATAATTACGCCAATTACTTTTCGGATAGCTGCAAATGATGGACTCTAGCTTTAATACTTTGACTTTTCAACACACAATCAGTTGGGGTCAAAGTATGATTTATTTTTATTTTTAAACAGGGGAAATATTGAAAAGGTTTTGAAAAGGTCTCGGAAAAGTTACCAAGGACAAGTTGGCTAGAAGAACACATTTTATACCAAAGAATGTTGACTCCTTTCATTATTATTTCTTCATCAAATGACGACAATCTACAGGCTAGTTATTCGACTAATTTTGTCTTTGAAATCAGGTCTCAAGAGATCTTGACTACACCACTTGAACCAAAACCACACCTGGTATTTCGGTATTAAGGATTTGCTTGTTGCTTTTGATACACCTTTGTGTCTAAACTTCCCAATTCAGTCTTGGCATTGGTCTGTTTTTTTTCATACATATGATATTGTGTAATGAATTGAGTCTTTTGCTTTAATGAAATAAACAGGTGATATGCAACTCAGATTCTTGTGTGGTGCAGTTGTTTATCTATGTGGTTATAACGTTGATCAGATGATGGGTATGGGCATTATTTATGAGTCGGCCACATTGAATTGAAAATGAGGTGAAATCTTAAGTTTTGGAACTTGCGAAGAGAAATGAAACCAAGTTCATTTCTTATTAATTCCAGTCTGCTTCAATGAATCATTTATAATTTGTAATTAAACATTCCCTAATAATAATAGCCAGATTAAAAAACAATGGACAGTAAATAAGGCTGCATTGTGCCTGCATAAAATAGTCTGGCGCCATCCCATTCAACAGTTAAATTAATGAAATACATTCAGGGAACTCAACAAAAATGGCCAACTCGTGAATGAGGCCCATGGGTGATCGGTTATTGATCTGTTACAAAGGCTGTCAGGGGGGGGGGGGGTCATCAGCAAATCAATGCTGAAATGTAGACAGGATTTTTTCTCCGGACCCCCAAAACTCGCGCCTGGATTGGCGCCTGGTGAAGGCATGATTCATGAATGAGATCTGCGAATCTGAGGAAAAGTTGCATGCGTGTTTACACTATGGAATGACACATTATCCTTTCTAAAAAGTACTCTCGTTGATCAAGGGTTAACCGACAGTGGTCGCAAAGTACGCAAACATTGTGTGTAAAATTAGTATACACATGAGTGTTCTTTCATCTGTCAACATTCCGATAGCTAGAATAGAAAAATACATGTATTCACCTTTGTCATGTTTGTAACTGTGGACATTAAAACTTGTGAAGGTGCCACATATGTGCGCACTGTTACACGGTGGAGGTGGAAGAGATGTTGCAGTCCATGCATACAAATGTCTTGAAGCAATGAATTGAGATGTGCAATATGAAGTTAATGATGTAACTTGGGGGATTACAGGAAATTGGGGGATTCCATTTTGTCAGTTCGGGGGTATGTAGCCACCCAAACCAACCCCCATCTTGAATCTGCCTTAGACTAGGCAATGTTACAATACAACAAAACGTATGTTGTTCATTACCTTTAGAGTGCAGCAAGCTAAAAGCCACTTCTAGAGATTGGACTCGCAGGAAAAACAATGTGAATTAAATTCACCTTCAGTTTCACACATTGTTCTTTTATTCAAATTTTAATTGAAAATGTCTTACATTATTTTATTAAAACATGAATGTGATAAAAGTTAAGCAACTACACCTTTTACACTGTATAGTAAAAGAAAATAAAGCAGTTCATCATTTTAGAGAGACAAAAATTGCTTCATACACTCAAGACATTGTAAATACAATTTTTAAAATAATGTCATTTAACAGTGAGCTGATCTTGTTTCAAAAAGAATGAATTTGGGTAATTTGTGAGTGATATTGTACATACTTTAATTGACTAGAGGTCTGTTTGTTGAAATAACAGACAACTTAGAAAAGTAAATACAAGTTTTTAATAGAGCCTTATGAAGTTAAATTCATAAAGTGGAACTATCCAAACTTGCCACAAATGTATAATTATCACTTTCCTCAGATGATTAAGATGTGTAGTGATTATCAATTTCTGGGTGTTTTGTGTGTTACACTGAACAACTTTCCTGTTCAGACTTTTGCATTCAATATGCAGCAATCATGATCAACTTATAATTATGGCCAAAAACAAAAAGGCTCCGATTTCTGGTCTGCGCGTGCAAGTAAAAAAAAAAAATTTCAATATAAGATGATGTCTCAAAACCGCCAAACTCACTGGTTTGATTGGAATCCTGCTGCTTCACAATTTTAACATGTTTTTAGATGGGGTTACAATCGAGTATAAGCTGTATGTGGCCTCTCTGGGCTCCCATATATGTTGTACTAAATTAAGTCAGGCTTCATTTGCAGACAGTGTTGTAATTTTGTAATTGTGTGTTACTGTTTTCTCTGATTTGTGTCTTGACTATCCAAAATTGCCGTAGAATGTTTGTGTCGGTCGAGATCGTAAGTGGGTGCAGCATTCTCAAGCCTTATTGAGGTCACCTCAAGCTCCAACCTGAAGGATATTTTTGAGAGTTTTAAGGAAATCGAAGCGTCATCTGCAACATCAGCCGACATTTTAAGGAAAAAAAAGTAGGGGAAAAAAAACCGCATCGCCGCACCACTTTCGGGGCAAACTCCATACCAGAAACCGGAGACTTTTTTGGGGGGCCTATACCCTCATAGTTCAGAACACAATACTGCAACAGACAGACTCACAGAGGCCGAAATAAAGTCACATATCAATTACATACATGTACATTGCAGAGATGGTCAATTTGACATATCAACCATGTACAGTTACAGATCCTGTTTAGTACTTGCTGCTTGCCAAAGACAAATCAACAAAATGCTGTATCCTACTTTCACATGATGGTCAGTCATAATGTTAAAAAACCCAGCAATTTAGGACAAAAATAACACTAGACATTTTGGTGTAGAACACTTCATAATGATCGCTACTTCCCATAGACATAATAACAGAAATACACCTTATGATTCTTTCCATTACCAACCACTGTCATTTGTATTCCACAGCCCATGCAATGGATTAACAGTAAACTGAGTTGTTGCTCAAAAGTGTGGCTGCCAATCTGAGGATGACAGGTTGAATGAATCAGGCACTGAATTGAACGGACTATCGACCTCTTCACACTGCTTTCATGCTTTCGATCCCTCTGGTTTCTCTCCAAGGACCTCAGCTAAGCAATCCCTAAAAATAACAAGAATTCAGAGACAGAATGAAGTATTTGCATGGATATGATAAAAGTACAGCAGAATGTCGCTATACCCAACACCGCTAAACCGAACATTCAGCTATACTGAACATCGTCCTTGGCTACAGTTTTTTTGTGTACAAAACGTACAGAAAGTTGTTGTTGAAAAATGTCAACAGAAGAGTGACAAGTGGCTATTTTTTACCCAAGGAATAAAAGGGGAAAGCCACTCACTGCTGTAGGTAGTAGGCTATACAGAGTGAGTACAAAAAAACGAAACCCAAATGTCGGGACTATTGTTTTATTGAAGCTCTGCATGTAGCACTGTAAAAATCTAGGATAGGAAAGCCCAATTCATAAGCTTTCTTTGAGTACAGGAATTATTCACATCACTTATGTACTTTTCATGTTACGGGAATTTTAAACACCACCACCATTTTAAGGTTCTATCCACGGATCACAAAAAAAGGTGTGCGTTCTTTTAGCAAAACGAAAACAATTCACACACATCCCTATGTGATTTGTTTTCATTTTGCTAAAAGAACACTGAACTTTTTTGTGATCCGTGGACAGAACCTTAAAACGGTGGTTGTGTTTAAAATTCCGTAACTTAAAAAGTACACAAGTGATTTGAATGATTCTTGTACTCAAAGAAAGCTTATGAATTGGGCTTTCCTATCCTAGACTTTGAAAATTCTACATGCAGAACTTCCCTGAACAATGGTCTCGACATTTGGGTTTTCGGTTTTTTTTACTCACCCTGTAGTCTGCATGCATGGTCAAAGTCATCTTTCAGTAACTACCAGGGCGTGCAGGGTGAAGTTCTGAAGGGCGCTATTTGTTGACAAGTGGGTACTGGAACACCGTCAGCTTAAACTCACTATACCGAACGATCGCTGTTACAAACAATTTCTGTGGACCCCGCAATGTTCGTTATAGCAGCGTTCCACTGTATAAACAATTTTGTGTTTCACATTTTCAAATAGTATTTTGTCCCCGAAAAGTTGATACCTTTTATGTCACCTATTTTCTGAAAACATTCTCAACTAATTAACCTTTCTCTTTTTGTATCTTTAGTTCACGAATTTATGTACAGATTTTTGGCTGATTTTATTGATAATGTCTTGAAAGGCGCACTGAAAAGACACATCTTATGTTATTACGACCAAAAGACTTATCATAACTTACATGTATAATGAGTTGCACATTGTTGCCATGATGGAACTTACAATGATTGAAACTCATCTAATTAAGTTTCTTAAAATCATCAAGAGTCATTGTTCAATGGATTATCTCTCCACGATATGATGGATCGTATTGCTTCGTGAAATTGACCCCTGGTCTGCAAATTAACCACTCACCTCATCTGTGCTATCTGGTTCTCTAGTCTTTCCTTCTGAGACTTATTTGTCGTCGATGACTTGATCTTCTTTTCCATGCTGGCAATATTTGATCGGTAACCAACCACATTGTGGAACACTCTGATATGACGGTCACCGCAGGATACCAGGAACTTGTTGCTTGAATCAAAGCCAATTTTGGTGATCGGTTCTGAAGTGGCAAAAATCAAATTTGGTTTTTGATACACAGGCTTTTATTTGCAACACAAGCGAACTGAAAATGTTATCAAAATAGCTGCTTAAGTCTTTGTCTATGACAAACAATTTATCGTTCAAGATTTTGACAAGTACTGAAAAGTGATACCTCAAGGGAAAGGCTATTTACTATTAGATTCTATATAACTGTGAGATATTTTCACGGGCAGTCACTAATTCCTGTTATAACACCTCACCCACAGATTCTGTATCTTGATTGGCCGAGAGGGAGTCACATGGCATTCGCTATTTTTGCACTCTTGCTGTGCACGGCCAAAAGTACTATACCTGTAGCAACCAAAGTACTATACGCATAACATTAACAACCGACATTGTGTGCAAATGCATATGAGTGTGCGCGTTGTTTTATAATTTTGCGCGTATTGTTCCCAAGCACTTGCGCTACAGAGCAGGGTTCAAACATTTCATGAAGGGGTAGTTTGGAAAAGTGCAAGTAAATGTTCAACTAATTTCGTACACAAATAGAAGTACATTTTAATTGTATTTAGATTACATTAATCAGTTATCACTTAAAATCAAGCAGAATCTGTGGAAGAGGTGTTATAAAACAAATATTGACTGCTTTATCTCGTGGTGTAGTAAAAATAGCCTCCCTCGGTAATCCATGGAGCATTCTATTTTCCGTCGGCTTCACCTCAGGGAAACTAGAGTGCTTGATGTATTACCGAGGGAGGCTAGTTTTACTACACCACAAGATAAAGTAGTCACTATTTGTATATTACTGCATCTTGGTTGCAATCATGTCAAGTAGACACTGAAGGATGGGTGTGTTGTTGGGGTATCTGACCATCCTTTCGGAGAGCCTTTGTCCTTTTTATAATACTGCACTAACTGACTGAACACAGTATGGCATTCTTTTACTAGAGCGCTAACTCGATGTACAAAGAGATGCCTGATGGGCGCATCCATGTTTGTACACAAACCTATGGAAAACTACACATTTTGTACGTATTTTGTTCGTCTACATGTATTTGCATATCTGCATTTGTATTCCAGACGGGTGCGTTATCGAAGCCAATACGCCCAAAACTGAAACGCACGATCAGCAAATGAGCGTGTCATTCAGTGCTCTACGCAAACAGCGCAACGCGTGCGCGTATTTCGCTGCAGATGCTTTTTGCAGTGACATTTTTTTTAACTGTCATGACGCGCTTAAGTTGTTTGCGTGTGTTCTACTTGCGCGTTGCATGTAGAGTACACTTTCAAAATTCAATCCATCTAATTTCATTATGTTCTACAAACACGCACATGAATTCAAAATGTCTGCGCCCAGGACGGCTTCAAAGCGTCTCCGCGCGCAAGAATGAGGAGTTAGCACTCTAGTAATTTAATATAATAATAATAATAATAATAATAAACCATTCTTATAAAGCGCATTTTACACGGGGTCCCAATGCGCTGAACAATTAACAGCTCTATGGCTTTGTCTCACTTTTGGTTCAGAAGATTTTAGGCTTCTGACTTTGGCCAATCTAGCTGAATATCGATCAATTGCTCCAAAGTTGAGAGTATTTCCATTCGATGGGACATCAAAAGCTTCAAAATAAGTCTGAAGTCAGAAATTAAAATGAAGCTAAAGATAAAACTGAAGTCAAAGCAATCCCATTTGATCTCATGCTTACGTGTGTGGACATCTTCAAAGGTCTCTTTCTCCTCCCCAGTGGCAGAATCAAAAACCCATATCTTAGACCCTGCTGCAATAGCTAGAGAGTGGGCATCTGGGGACAAGGCTAACATGCTTGGTCCTGTGTGGTCATAGCTTCCAGTCAATAGCAGGTATGGATCCTGGTTCTTGTTGTACTCAACTATTGTAGTCAGAAGGAACACAAATAGTTGGACAAGAACCATTATTTCAACAGGATAACAATCTTCAGAATACTGCACTTCTGGTCTACCAACTATAAGCTGTAAATCAAATTAGGTTTTGCCCTTCATCGACTTATAAACACTGTATTCTCAGTGTGTTACCTCCCGAGTGAAAGTTGGAAAAAATCCCTCGGGTGGGACTCGAACCCACGACCTCCTGCTTTCTAGTGCAGACGTCTTACCACTCGACCACCGAGCTTACGGGATCGGTTGGCTGGTTCGAATCTGATGTACATAGCAGCGGGTACTGCATTAACTATTCATAAGATGACATTTTATTGCGTCGGGGTGATGTGAATCAAAAGAGGTTTTGCCCTTCACCGATGTATATACGTCGGTGAAGGGCAAACCCTAATTTGATTTACATCACCCCGACGCATTGAAATGTCATCTTATGTATAAGCTGTAAATTCAGCCATATGTCTTGTAGGTTGGAAACCAATAAATCTTTGATTATAATATTGAGTTATTCTAAACAATGCATTTGGAATATTCTTAACTTCTCAATATGAGTAAGGCCAAGTAAAAAAAAAATATGTGTTTAGCGTCTTGCCTTTTGGGAAAAAAGGAAGGAGGAGGCCCTTTTTTCCCCCTCCAAAATGGTCGCCCGACTAGGCTATTTTCAAGATGGCCGCCATTTAAAAAAAAAAAAATGGCCGCCACTTGGACTCAGCAAATGACATACCAGCTTTATATGGGCTAGATGCAACAGACAAAGAGGCCTATTATGATGTCACTTTTTTAAAACTTATCATTTTTTGGTTTTAAAAAAAAAGGAGGCGGCCTCAAAAATGGAAGTGGGCAGGGACGCTAAACACGTTTTTTAAATTTTTTATTTGGCCTAATTAAAGGAACACTCCATCATTTGGTGTTTGTGCATTTTGTTCGTTTGAAGCAACAAACGTGCTCAAAATCTAAAGAAGGGTGCTGAACAACTAACCTGATGAATTTCAGCCCAGCTTCAACTGTATATTTCGCTACGCCATATAACGCACTGATCCGACAAATTAAAGCAACCGCACGCATGTTTGCGTCGTGTCAACGCTTGCGCGCTTCGCCAAATAAAAAAAACTAACTACTAATGCAAATTTCAAACTATGCGTATTTCGTTGGAAAGGCCTTCTTTTGTTGACTTCAACATGACAGCATGCCAGAAAGAATCATTTCACAGGGAGTTTAGTCCCCTTACTATCTTTCAACCAAGTATGTTTTTCCGACCTAATTACATCAGTTATGTTTTGGATAGCTGCAAATGATGGCCTGTAGTTTTAACATACCTAAACCTCTGTACTTTGGAACTTACTATGGGCGTTATATTCTAACACAATTCATCATTATTTAAGACTGGCATGCTTGCTTACCATTTGTATCCCACAGCTTCCATGTCGTATCCTTGGAAACAGTTGCCATCCTGCGTAGGATACAAAATAATCAAATCTCTGTGATGATGAACTGGCCAAATAAATGCAAAGACAGGTAACAAAAAAGGACAAGCATACAGGGGCGGATCCATGAATTTTTGCGGGGAGGGGGGGGGGGGGTGTTTCATCAGCAAATCAATAGGGAGGGGGAGAGAGAGGGGGCGCTCACCATACTTCAATGTGGGCAGAGTGTTAAAATCTGACGATCATCAACACTATATTACAGAATATTGTAGATGTACCCCGTAAACCAGCTGGCTCTGACCTACTTCTGTGCACAGGCAGATGTTATTACCAGTATAATTGTAATATTTTTTGGGGGGGTGTCGTGGGCATGACCCGCTTCACATCTGAGAAGTTCCCTTCCTTGTCAAAGACAACTTCTCAAACTTTCACATCCGGGGTTCACATTATTTTTAATGTATTTTTTATGGAAAACAAGTGTTGAGTCAGAGCTGGCTGGGGTTTTTTCCCCCCCCCCCCCCCCATGGATCCGCGCCTGGAATATTCACAAAGGTTTTTAATCTTTTTTTCAATGAAACCCGACTGTCAGGTAGATTAATATTTTAACATGTGTTTTGCGCATCACGTGTAAGTTGATTCTCAAGCCTAGTGATAGTCTGTGTCATGTAACATTGTCAAATGGAAAAGTTGACCATTGAAGTCATGCAAATCACTCTCAGTCTAGATAATAATGGCTGGTAAGTTAAGAATTTCCCGGTCTACCTTGTTGAGTCTACGTTGAATGAGAAGTAGTAAACACTGGCCCTGTGACCTTTCAGATCCATGACCCGCTTCACATCGGAGAAGTTCCCCTCCTTGTCAAAGACAACTTCCCAAACTTTCACATCCGGAGTAAAACCTGGGAAATGACAAGTAAATAAAGAACATCAGATTCTCCAAGTTGACTCTTTAAGGAGTGACAAGCCTTATCTCCTTGAAAACTAATCTTTGTAGTTTCATGGTTACTGACCAAGAAGTGCACTGTGTGACTCCAATGTATACCACAGCTGTGGTGCATTGTGGCCTTATACTGCTCTGTCATGAGAACTTTAATGTTACACTGGAACACAGAGCAGCAACCACCATACTTCAGTATCATGCATTGCTTTCACTATGACATTTAACAATTGTTGACTGCTGTGGTGTGGGATGTGATGTTTTGAACACCCGAGGGGCGCATTGCACCCGAGGCGAAACTGAGGGTGCTATGCGCCCCAAGGGTGTTCAAAACATCATATCCCACATCACAGCGGTCAACAAGTGTTTTGTCGTACCTCTGTCTTGGATTCTTTGGATTTTGATGTAAAAATCACAAAAACAAACATCAGTAAACACAACAATCACGACAATCCAACGTCAACTCACATGCATGTCGCGTGCTTGAAACAGCTAATCATTTGCTAGTTCGCTGCTCCCACTCATGTGTGAAAACATGGTGAAAATAGCGTGGATACAAGCGTTTTACACCATACATACAAAGTCTTAGTACGTGATATCCCACAGGGAGTGTGCCATGACTTTTTATAAACTTAACACGTGATCGTTCTACGCTAATGAAAATACAGCATTTAAGACAGAGGTATAAAAACAAATAATATACCACATGCAAGACCTGGCCACAACTTCTGGTATAATGTGGATTCAGGGTTCTTGCCTTCAAATCATTTGTGGTGTAATGTGGTTTGCATATATATACTTAAATTAGGGGTATGAGTAGGGGTTTGTTGCACTTGTGCAAACATTCCCAGAGTTTGCCATCTTTTGTGCATATTGGAAATCATTATGTACGCGAATGTTGGCAACATTTGCCTAAGTGCAATGCACACCAGGTCATGGCAGGAAAAAAAGTGTGGCGATACACTGTATGTAGTGTCCACAGGGTTGAGGATTACTGTGGAAATAAAGAACAGAACATTCCGATGGAAAGATTGGAAGTTCGACTTACCACATGAAGCAACAAAGCGACCACAGGGAGACACTGCCGCATAGTTGTTACTCATATGATGTGTGTCAATGGTTTGCAAAATATCACCTGAAAATAGAACAGTTGAGCATCACTGACCAACCTAGCAATGTGTAGAGTATTCATCTTATTTGGCATGAACTTATACAATGCAGCCCATTAGGCGATGTATCCAAATGCTACCTTATGTGATTTTTTTCTGAAAATTTTCAAAAGCACAGATATTTTGTTAAACAACAATAACACAAAAGTGCTGGGACAATTTATTTTGCTTGAATCCAGTGACTATAAATCTGGCAACGACACTCAGAAGACAAGATTTGGCACCTCAGTTGCATGCACGTTGTTAGCGTGCACTATTGCTCCTTGTGTATACCTCTTTCCAACATGCATGTAACAAGTGCCTGAGCATCGCACCACCTCCATAATGTCTTGTCATAAGCCATTTGCGAGTGACCTATACCCTTTTGTATTCATCTGGTTTGCTGACTTGCTTAGAATACTTTAACTTTGAATTCTCCAGACCAAAGACACTGTTGCTACATAACGATTCGGGGCAAGCTCTTGCATAGTTACGTAAGAGACGCTCAGCACCAATACATTATTCACAATGGGTGAGAATGGCACAAAGACACCAGGGGCCAATTTCACGGCGCTGCTAATCACAAAAATGTGCTTAGCACAAAAAAAGTATTGCTTATAAAAGCAGGTTACCAGCCAAAACTCCACGTGATGTACAAATGTATATTGCTCGTGATTAGTATTCAGCTGTTGTTTGCTTAGCATTAAAATCGCATGGAGTTCTGGCTGGTAACCTGCTTTTATAAGCCAGACTTTTTTGCGCTAAGCAAATTTTTGTGCTTAGCAGTACCGTGAAATTGAGCCCAGACCATGCCGGAGCTGAAGGTTGCTAGAGAAAGGCTTGCCCCGAATCACGTGATATAGTAACAATCTCTTTGGTCGGGAAAATGCAAAGTTAAAATGTACAAACCATTGGATTAAGTCAGCATTCCAGATTTCATTCAAATTTAACTTGCAAATGGCTCATTGTGCTTGTCAGATTAGTTTACAGAGCAGAAACTCCTGTTTTACCTTTCACATCCCAAATATGGATGGTGGTGTCCTTATAGGCTGTCATGACGAAGCTACCGTGGGCATGAGACCCAAGACCAATGTTGATGATATCTGATGTGTGTTTCTAGTAGGAAGAAAGCAACAAGGATAAATCTTCCCTCAACCATGTTTTAGTCAACACAAGACAATGACCCAAATAAAGGACTTGAATAGCCATTATTTCCATGAAAGTTTTAACCCAAAGCACGCCTCTTTTCTTAATATAAAAATGATGGATCCATAAGGATCTATAACAGACTTTTTTTAATGCATGCTACACTCTTACAAGTGGAAAATAACTTAAGATTGGTTATTACTGAGGAATGCCAAAAAACATATTCGGACTTCTTACAAATTGATGTTTATATTTAACAAAAGAGACAGGGGCAAATTATACTTGTTGCTTCGGGAGACAAACAGTTAGGAGACAAATTGTACAAACTAAAGAAAAATTGTGCAAAGTTTAAGCATCTATGTGCTAACACTTTCATGGACACACAGTCGTAAATTTATATACGCTGGAGGACAATGCTTTGTGTTTCCCTTTGACCCTGAAATATAACACTTTCCCATAGACTTAGCACATAACCTTATGATCGAGGACCGTTTTCAACAAAAGACCCAATGCTCGAGGACTGAAAGGAGCTTTTGTTCTCCCTTTGTGTGTCTGTCCTCCATTGTAAAGCCATACATGTACATTGACATTGACATGTCTGATGTTTGACTGAATTTTCACCCTGTAGATGTGATATAATTGGTTTGAGACCTTTGATTTATCTCACCTTAGGAAAGTCCAGGGAAGCAGTGATGGTACTCGATGTTCCATCTTCCTTCTTAGCCAGCTTGAAGACTCGGATGTTGTTCCCTGTGCACAGGCTGGTGATGAAGGCCCTGGTCAAATAATAAAAAAAAAATCAAAGATAAGAAATGCAAAAAAAAACAGCAGGAAGAACATCATATCTGTGAAATTTGCTGAGGGCCAACACAATAACTTACTTGCAATCTGGACTGAATTTGATCTTTGTTGCATGATCATACTCCACATTCCCTCGTAAACACCTGCAGAAGAAAATAAAAAAGGATATGAAGATTCAAATCAAAGCAAATTAAAATGTTTTAAAAAATTTGAAGTCATTAATTTTTATTGTAACATGTACATTGTATATCGAGTCCTGGGTACTATAATTTCATTGGTTTAGAATGGCCACGTGTCCAGTCTATAAAAACGACAGTTTACTTCATGTACATTGCATTGCATATAAATTGCATCATATACAGGGTGAGTCAAAAACTTTCAAAATCTAGGATATGAAAGCCCCATTTACAAGCTTTCTTTTAGTACAAGAATCATTTAAACCACTCATGCACTTTTCAAGTTACGAATTTTAAACACAACCATCATTTTAAGGTTCTGTCCACGGATCACAAAGAAGTTCAGTGTTCTTTCTGCAAAACGAAAACAAATCACATAGGGATGTGTGTGAATCGTTTTCGTTTTGCTGAAAGAACCCTCACCTTTTTTTTGGACGGAACTTTAAAACGGTGGTTGCGACATCGCACAGCTGCAATCGGCTCAGTGAGAACGTGTCTCGGACGCTGAATTCAGGCCCAATTCAATACATGATTCAGCAACTTTTGATTTGAAATCAAGACCCTAGAATGTTGTTTTTCTCGAAAAACACAGCTGAAGCTGAGCTGGAACTTCATCAGGTTAGTTGTTCAGTACCCTTCTTTAGATTTTGTACACTTTTGTTGCTTCAAAGGAACAAAATGCACAAATTACAAATGATGGACCGTACCTTTAAGCAGACTGACATGACTGATACAAAATTTTACTAACCATTTAATCTGAACTCAAGCACAGACTCATTGCATTGATTTTACTTACAGCCTTTGCTTTGACAAATTCATACATTTGCACTAATCACAGCTAAAACAATTTAGCCATTTACATGTACTTCTTACTTGTGTTCCCTTTCTCTGAATTCCTTCACACTCCACACACGGACCGTCCGATCTGAGAGATTAATCAAGTAAAAGGGAGCACTGTGAATGTTATTAACCCTTCACCAGCTCTCAGTCATTCAGCCCTTATGCTTACAACCAGACTGAGACCTTGTGTGCTAAAAAACATGCAAAACAAAACCAGGCCAACTCTACTCACTCTTTAGCTGACAAAATTCTCCAAAATTTTCATGAGGCAAAGACATGATCCTAGTTTGAAGTCTCAATTCATTTTTATTTGCGGAGACTTTTCTTTAATATTTTGCACCCGAGAGGGAAGTCAATTGATATAAATTTGAGGCCAAAGACTAGACTGGTACGTGCCCAACCGTGGACCAACTGCTTAAAAAGACTGACCTCTTTAATAGTCTGGTGGCTGACTACAGAGAAATGTGTAAAAATAGAGACTAGTACCATACATGCCAAATGTTTCTTTTGTTACAGTTGATTGATGCAGTACTGAAGGGTTGTTGGACTGGTTGTTTCAGGTGCCAGTCTATTGTCTTGTATTGCATGTTTTCAATACATACCGGTAATAACTTTTTGGGCTCTCATGTATACACAGTAATGAGAGTCTAAATTTTTCGGACTATTACAGGACGCAGACAAATTATGAATCAATACATTTCTTATGATCCACTCTTGCTGATGAAACACACTGTTTTTCTGGAACTTGGAAACATTCAAAGGCTGAATAGCTTGAGTAGTTGCAATACCTTAAAGGGAATGAACATCATTGGCTTTTGCTGTAATTTTCAGAAATGAACTATTTGAGGGGTAAGTGATCAAATATTGTTTAACTGACATGTTTGAAGTTTCGTGTTCGAAAATGCTTGAAAAACCAAGAAAAACAAAAATGTTTAAGTAGTCTGGTTCCCTGACTCCACTAAAGATAAAATGGATCAATTTTATAATATAGATGTCAGAAAATTGTAAGGTAAGGGAACCAGTCTAGCTGGCCTGCATCCGTTCATGAGCATGTAACCAATAGCAAACAAAATTTGGACTGAAAAAAAATGCAAATTTGGAGCAGTAGTTGAAAAATAGTTAGGTTTTCCAACGGTGGGTTGGCCGACCACCGTTGGAAATGAATACAAAAATACAATTTTCTTGATAATGACTTGACACCAGGTGCCATGATTTTACAGGATGCTTTAGACTGTCATTTACCAACATCCTATTAAGGTATTTCGTAAAAACTTGGTAGTTTTATTTTTCGATGTTTGCAAATGTTGTTTATTCCCTTTAACAGGACTCTTGGTATAATATTTGGGTAAAACTACATTTTAAAATAATCAATACTGGGAAATGGGGTCCTGTTTGGCAGCCACAATGTAATCATGGTATTATATGGAGATACAACTGTAATCTGAAAAGCCAATATTGAATTCAATATGCTTACAATTTACTATAGTTTTTGCGCATTCAGAATACCACATATACATGTATGTTAATTTGTATTTTTGTCAGCTTGACATGCTTGAGAATTTTAACATCATCAACTGAAGTAATACGGCTTTACCTTCAGCACAAGATGCCAGATATTTGCCGTTGATACTGAAATCCATGTCTAGTACGTTGCTACTATGCTCCTTGAGTGTTGAGGCCAGGTAGGCATGGCTAAACGTAGTCTGGTTGGCGCGCTTTCCTGGCTGCTTCTGTTGACGCTTGCCCTGCTGATTGCTCTTGGATTTCTTGGATTTATTCTCTGTCTTCTGAGCTGGAAAATGGGATAGGCGAATAACAATGAGTACAAATATCTTGAATGCATACTATAAACAAAAAAATGCAAAGCTAACAAAGGAGGTAGTGGCTACTGTTATGACAGCTGTAATGCGATCAATTTTCAATTGCTATCATTATGGCATTGCAACACCACCATTGCTAATATATATTATTAAAATATCATTTACCACTGCCCATCCAACCAGAACGCTTTTTTGGAACTCGATCAGTCCAGTACTCAGCTATCAAGTGAAAGGTTCTAGCATCGACCCCTGCACTGCACATTTTTTTTTTTTTATTTCTTTTGTTTTTCAAAAAGTTTTCTTTATATACTTTCAAATCGAATCTTTCTTATTATTCTAGTAGATTAAATTTTCTTTTTGGTTTTTAATCAGTGGCTTTTGAGGTTTAAAATGGAAGTATAGGCCCGAGTCCCAAGCCATTTGATTGATAGTCTGGTTACACAGCCAAAAAAAAATCCTGACATTGAAAGTATTACTAGGTCCGGGAACAGATGCAGTTGAAAATTGCGTTACAGCTGCCGTAACGTCTGAACGTCGAGCGATCGATATGGCAGCTAGTTGTCGATAACCACTGCCTAAAAATAAAATATACAAAACGGCCGCAGATATTGGACATGCAGATATTTATGGTTTACAAAAAAAAAAATCACACTCGATTTATTTTAGATCGCTAAATTCACTTGAAAAAAGATTGCAAAAAAAAATCCACCAAAGCTTCAGGTTAGAAAAGGAAAAAAATTCGAGTGCAAAACTGAGATGCGAACCCGCAACCTCGCTGTGCAAAATCCTACCCTCTTTCGGCTGAGCTGTCGCACGGCTCGCTAAAACGAGGGGAAACAAATAATTATATACCTGCGTGCGTATCAAAAAAGTATCATAGAGGGCGCTAAACAACGGCTGCCGTAACGATAGCTACTTCGACATGTATATCATCTCAATGAAGGTCGTTCAATGATTCATTGCAAAAATGATATTGATATGATAATAACTTAAATTGGACATGAAATGATGTACTCCTAGAACTATGAGGCTCCGCGTGAGCGGAGCCTCATAGATCAAGAAGCCCGCAAAATTGCCTGCAGCACAAAACACTAATAAAGTACAAAAACGTCCATCAAAATGCAGCCATTTCACACAGAACCGCTGCACAGTTTGCCCCTATACTCCGTACTTTATCTCTTGACATACTCACGTATCTTGTGCGGAACTAACATAGGTGGATTCTGTCGGTTTTTAGGCCAAAATGATGAAAAATATGCCCTTTCCGCACTGAGCCAACCTGACGCTTGAAACGTGCATGCATATGATCGAGCGATGATTTTCGGTTCGCTCGGAGCGCGCCGCAGGGGGTACGGTACAAGCAAAATGATGTGCATGCGTACAAGTGCATGTACCGTACCCCCTGCGGCGCGCTCTGAGCGAACCGAAAATCATCGCTCGATCATAATGCGTGCACGTTTCAAGTGTCAGGTTGGCTCAATGCGGAAAGGGCATATTTTTACGTGAGTAAAAATCGTATCGTATCGGTTTTACGATACGTGAGTACGTCAAGAGATAAAGTACGGAGTATAG
This sequence comes from Patiria pectinifera, assembly GCA_029964075.1. Lineage (NCBI taxonomy): Eukaryota > Metazoa > Echinodermata > Asteroidea > Valvatida > Asterinidae > Patiria > Patiria pectinifera. The sequence goes on along the minus strand of CM057147.1, from coordinate 9,498,740 downwards.
GGGAAAACTGTGCAGCGGTTCTGTGTGAAATGGCTGCATTTTGATGGACGTTTTTGTACTTTATTAGTGTTTTGTGCTGCAGGCAATTTCGCGGGCTTCTTGATCTATGAGGCTCCGCTCACGCGGAGCCTCATAGTTCTAGGAGTAGAAATGATGATGATGAATCTGGCCATTCTGATTTCTGGGACTGAGAAAAATTTCGAATTTTGTTGGGAAATACTTTTCTTGACTCTCTATACATTAACCATAGACTTTGCACACAATCGCGGAAGCAATATTTTTTTCCAATTCACCATTTTCATCTTGCTCCGCAGAGCCCGTTGCACGTCCACTTGTTCCAAACCCGCACACCAGCATCAGCAGCCCAATGACCGCTCCAAGGGCAAGAGTCACGACAACTGCCGAGAAGAACTGATCATTTCCTTCGCCTGCATCCAGCACATCTTTGGCACTATTCTGAGCAATATTGCTAGCCATTGCTTATTCGATTCTGACCGAAATATGACAAAAAAGGGCAGCTTTCTGAATTTCAGTGAAATTTGTAAACGTGTATAAATAGCGCCACCAAGCGTTGGTCTCCAAACGTAAACTTCGCAAAAGACAGTTGCTCGCTTTTTTTGCGTTTCTTACCGGTTTTTTTTTTTCAATTCAAAAATCAAACTGTTCCAAAATACACAAGATGCGATTTTTTTCGTTGATAATTATGTCAAAAATTGATATTAACATGGTTATCATCGATTCTATTACTATTCAAAAATGAATTTGTTTAAAAAATAAGTCGAGCGAGAAAACCACGCGACTGGGATAAGTCTATGAAAATTAAAAATAGAACAGCGTCGCGTCTTCTGCAAAGTGGGCAAGCATCAACACGCTTTTCGACTGAGAAACTGAAATCAACCATCATTACATTTCTTGCATCATGTCAGGCAAGCAGCGTTTGATTACTGATGTCTTTGCTCAGCACAAGAAGGAACTTTCTCGTGTAGGAAAGACGAAAGTTGCCACAACTACAGTCGACGAAAGTGGTGAGAAGTGTTTATCAATATCATTATGCACAAACTGGTGCGGGTTTTAAAAATGGTGGCCACCCATGTGGATTGTTGTCTTTTGTTGATCATGATGTTGATGTACGTCATGTACGTACGGGCGGCCCCTAACGTGGCGCACCTTGATTTTTCGCCTGTAGCGCCTAGCTAGAGCAAACATTTTAACTGAAATTTCACAGAAAGTTAAATTTGATGAAGTTCTACAGACTACATGCATTGTGGATTGCAGGTCAAGTCGCCCCCTGGCCGACTCGCCCCTTACCGACTCGCCCCCCGACTGACTCGCCCCCTGACTGACTCGCCCCCTGACCCACTCGCCCCTTACAAGCTTGCCCCCTGGCCGACTCGCCCCCTAGCCGACTCGCCCCCTCGTCAACCCGCCTCCTAGCCGACTCGCCCCCTGACCGACTCGCCTCCTGACCGACTCGCCCCCTGGAAAAAGATGCACCGTACGGGGACATCGTGAAAAAAATAATAAAAATAAAAGACAGTGGAGGAGAACACATTGCCCGGTATAATGTGTGGTAACTGCGGTCACTATACTTACTTTGTATATACACTTGTATACACTTTAAGTTTAACCACCATTTTTTCCATGTTCTTTTGAAGTCTGCAGGCTATAAAATAATTTAAGACGAAATGAATCGTCTGCATTCTGCAAGTGTTGTCGAATCACTTCAAGACCTGAGGAAAATCGTTTATTTAAGACAAGGTTTCCAAATAGTCACATACAAGATTTCTGGCTACGCAACCGGCAGTCCCAGGCGTCACAGGGGAGCCTCCTAGCAACAGTATTTCTAAGCAACCAGGTTGGAATGTGATGAGCATGCAGCCATGCACCTGTGGCTCAGATAGCTTATCACTCCAGTTGCGCGTGGAAGGAAGTCATTCATGAAAGCAGACGGTCCGTGATGAAAGCAACCAATGGCATATTTATTTGCCGGGAACCGGCTCATTTCATTGGCTGAGATACTATCATGGCTGTTTATCATCTGAGAATCTTCCAATTACTGGCGGCAAGTTCTCAAAGGCCTTAAAGTTCGGTGGCCTACAGCTGAACCCAAATGTATATGCTTTGTGACGAACAAGAGTGGCATTGTATCAATTTGAACAATGCGGCTATCAATCATTCTCTGGAAAGGCTTTTCGGAGCTGAGATTTTATTTGGGCATTTTTTTTTCTCAGAGACAGGGGAAAACTTTTTGCGAAAAATGTGGAAAACTGAATTGAACGTGAAATTTCACTACCTCCGTGTTGTGTACATGCACATAGATAAACGATTAGGGGATGATATTCCAAGTCCAAATAATTCATTAAATGTAGGGCTCCCGATGTCTTTTTTCGTAGTACGATTTTATTCTTCGCTTATTTAAAAGATAAACTGCATGGCCTACATTTTTTTGTAAATGTTACTCTAGAATATAATTATTTCGGAATACATTTTGAAATTAAGTTTGAAGTCAAAGGGCTGTTGATAATCAAATTGGTGTTCGAATAATGTTACAATGTACGTGTTCCCCTCCACTGTCTTTTATTTTTTATTATTTTTTCACGATGTCCCCGTACGGTGCATCTTTTTCCAGGGGGCGAGTCGGTCAGGAGGCGAGTCGGTCAGGGGGGGAGTCGGCTAGGAGGCGGGTTGACGAGGGGGCGAGTCGGCTAGGGGGCGAGTCGGCCAGGGGGCGAGCTTGTAAGGGGTGAGTCGGTCAGGGGGCGAGTCAGTCAGGGGGCGAGTCGGTAAGGGGCAAGTCGGTAAGGGGCGAGTCGGCCAGGGGGCGACTTGACCTGACACCGCATTGTGACATGCTAAACACTCCCGTTCATAAATCACGAGTTTATCTACCCGTTACAATTTAATACAAAGTTAGAAATAGAAGAAAAAAAATAATTTCGGCATATTTCCTGATTTATTTTTTCGAAGTTCACAATGAACCCTTTTAAAATATGTGCTGACAAACTTGTAGTTGCATATATGTGAGTGGATATAATAATGATTTATTAGAATTTATCAACTTTATAGAAATTCTTAAATTGTTAATTTGGAATTTTCCGAGATTTATTCAAGTATGCCATGCTAGGAAACACTCAATTTCACGACACTTAAATTGTTCACAGAGGTTTCACAGCAAGCATTATTAAGGTAGTACCAGTATTTAACTGAATGAATTTGAAGTTTTTCTATGAAGAGGTTTGGCAACACTGCATGAGGAAAGTCGGGGAAACTTTGAGGAATTTGGAGGTGGGCGGCCTCCTCCCTGGCACCGCCCACATCCAGGATTTATAAAGTTCCTCTGGCTTCACTTTTCAATAGGTTTGGCATAACCTCAGGTCAGGTGCAAATGTGTTGTAGGCTAAACATAAAACAATAACACGAAAGATTCACATATCTGGCAATCACTTTTCAGCCTGTGCACAAACCATATGAGACTGGTTCGAAAATTTCTAAGTGTTTTCTCAGTAAATACTTCAACATATTCCCTGCTAAATTTGACTTTTTAGGACATATTACTTCTACTTCTACAGCGGTACTCAGCAACGTCCATAAGTTTGGATACAATGCCATTTCTGATGGCTGATAGGTCACTGAAGAGAAAACAAATTGGCGATGGCCAGATATGGAAATCTTTCCCAATTACACATTGGCCTGATTGGGGTCACTAGCTTGGGAAACCCCAGTGCAAATGCTCATCGGGAATTCAACATGAAAGTGATTTTATTTCTTGAGAATTAAAGCAACTGTATTTCAAACCCTTTTTCAACAGTCCAGGATGTTGACAGTGAAACAGCACAGCAGTTGTTGAGAGACAAGGAGATTGATGTTCTGAAGCAGTTTGATCTCTGCTGGGAATATGGACCATGCACAGGTAGAAATAACCTCCACCTTCCTCTCGGTCATGTTTATTAAAATAACAAATTGATGTCAGCTCCAAATTTAATGTGAATCATCCTTTGAACATATCTTTTGAAAAATTAATTAGATTACTTGTAAAATCACTTGTATACCTGAAAATTTATTTCAAAAGATTGGAAATGGTATCAATTTGAAAACCAATGATTGAAATAAGAGGGATTCGAGAAATATGGACACAGTTTCGACTTTGGCATCAGTGTTTGGCTCAGCTCTTTAGTAGCCTAAATCCATGTTTTCCGGAGCATAATAAAAAACATTCATGAAATGTAAAAAACAAAACAGCAGAACAACTTCCATTTGGTCTGATGTGTAATAATATATCTCCAACCTGATTATTGCAGGAATTTCCAGACTGGAGCGTTGGGAGAGAGCAGAGAAGCATGGCATGAATCCACCAGAGGAAGTCAGGAGACTCATTATTAAACATGAAGATGAAACAAATTACACACAAAGGTGAGAAGACTACAAGGGAACATTTGAGATCTGTGTAATTATGTGGAAAACTGATGTTATTGATGTCTTTTTTTTTTTTGAAGATGTGCTGTCTATGCTATTTTTGAGTTTAACCTGAAAGACATGTTATTAAATTGCTTTTTGTATAGCATCACAAAAGTTATTAACTTTTGAATGAGTCAGTGAACAAAAACAACCACCCACATTTGGTTATGGAATAACCTTACAAATGTTGAATTATACGCATGTAATTCAGTAGTGGCAGGGTAGACTGGTTCCTGCCCCCTGTCAGCATTGATAGTTAGGGTCTGGAAACCAATCTACTCCCAAGGCGAATCTCTGTGTGTTAAAAACCATCCAAACTAAAAATGTATAAGAGAGGATTTCAGGCACCTAAACTAGAAAAAAAAGTAGTTGTTTCATTAAAAGTGGGCAGTTTTTCAGGAAAGAAACTTCAAATTTGTTAAAGAGCACAGACTAGATCTTTAAAAAGTGTTAAATTTTCCCATCTTCACGCCCCGCAAAAGGTGGATTTTGCATTTTTTAAAAACTGGTATTTAATGACTGATATAAATTCTTCCTTTTCAGCTTGTGGCATGATTACCCATTGTAAGACTCAACATCCAAGACAAGTGATGTGAGTGGTGCATGTATGTTATATCACAGAACACGCATCCTGTCATCAAGCTGCAGTCATCACAACTTTCTCCTAGATTTGAGATGCGACATACAGCTTCAGATGCAAATCTTCAGTTTGCAGGCAGTGTATTGACAGATATCATCATGATCTTTGCCTTGTTCAAGACAATGTGACAATGGTTGGCAACATTGCCAAATCAATTAAAAAAAAACAGCTCAATGTCCCTCAAACGTTGTCTTTATATGTATTTTTTAGTTATTTTAACTAGGCATTTTTAGCCATGCCTACTGTACAAATTTTAGCCCTGGCAAATTTTTTACAAGAAAAAATCAGTGAAATGAAGGCAATTTTTCTGATGGTTTTTGGGGGGTCACTTATCAAACCCCTTTCGCTCTGGGACTTCAGATGCCTGCCAAAGTATTGTAATGCCGATTTTAATATACATACATGTACATTGTACTAATCATTGTAATACAAGTGCATCGTTTTTATTATTTTATTCCAGTTTAGGTTAAAGTACTGTCTGTTTTCACACATTGATGTATACATATAGTATGCAACTGTGTTTTATATTTTAATGTACATGTACAACCATTTGGTTGTGTAAAAAAAATTATATTGTTTATCGAAAGGACAATAACTGTGGTTTCTGTTTAAAGGGGCACTAGGTCCAGAAATCCCCGAAATGTTCATGTTTTGGATTGTTTACTCATCCTATTTCAAACATGTGGTTGAAAGGAAACCAACCTAATGTCTTACCGTTTCCGAGAAAAGACAAAAAAACCCCGGTTGTTTACATCGGACACGACGGAGTACGAATACGTTTTTCGTGTCGTTCTCATACAGTGTACGATATACATGTACACGTTGTGTGTCTCGGGAACAGCGGTGACCAATCACCAATGCAAAAAAAATTGTGGTTTCTTCAACGTCCGCAAAAGGCGAACACCTTACGTGTACGAATGAAATAACAACTAGCATCCAAACGGCTCGAATTTATGGGGTCGCAAAAGTGGACCCCGAAATTCGTGCTCGCACGCATAATACAGGAATAACACAAAAACGCCCAGTTTTTAAAGGATAGTTATGTGGATGTTTCTATCCTAGTTTTAAATGTTCTCTCCGGTTAACATTAATCTCGTTCAAAGCGCATTTTGCAGCCCAATTCCAAAGCGCATTTTGCAGCCCAATTGGGCTGTTCCAGGACCCAGTGTCCCTTTAAGTGTTGGGAAAACAGAGCTACATGTACAGTTAGATAAAACTGCTCGAGGGCTAAATCGCTGTACACAGTATAGGCTGCTGGTTGCATCCATGTTATATACAAACCTATGAAAATCTCAAAATATCTGTACGGCTATTTGCATTTGTATATGAAGGTGATACATGTACATGTACACCAAAAAATGAAACACATAATCAGTAAATGAGTGTTTTAGTTCTCCCTTGCAAACAATGCACACATGCATGTAGCTTCCATTCGTTTTGTTTTTGTGTTGTTTTTTCAGCTTATGTGCAGCCACATTTATATACTCTTGCTTTGTATTCAAAACCCACTGATGAAAGCACAACCCTTTCAATTTTTAAATACTTTCGACCACGGACATTATACAAACCTAAGTATTCTAGTTGACTGAATGAGGATATAGCACAATAGCAAGTTAATATAGCTCGGTCTCTAAGGTCAGTCTTAAAAAACCCTCTTTATCTGAATTGACAGCAATAAACACAAACAATTTTCAAAGGATTTTTGTATCTTGGTTTATTCCTCCAAGGTTTTATTTCAATGTTTAAAAGACATTTTTATCAATAAAAAATGTGAAAGTGAACAGCATGGTATAAACAGTTTCTTTGATCCTGGTTTTTGGTAATAGATGTACATGTACATTCAGACAAGATGGAGAAATTATACATGTACAAGTGTACGTTTTATTCACAAAAAGTTGGTGCCACTTTTTTTCTTGTTCTCATTTGCCTATTCCAATACAGTACTGTACAAGTACACTTGGACAAAGTTTTCCAATATTGGGAAACATTCAATGTGCAAAACTTTGCTGTGCAATCTGAACCACTGATGAGGCATGATCAAGACCTGGGCCCAATTTCATAGCACTGCTTAACAGTAAGCAGAAAAGTTGTGCTTACTATAGCAGAAAATCATACTGCTGCTTAAGCACTATTTCATGCTATCGGTTGCGCGCGCACGGAGATTTCTATTGTTACGCCACTGATTTAAGCAAAGTTTTCTTCAGGGGTTAAGCGTGCTTTTGCTGTGCTTACTGCTCAACTGTCCCTATGAAATAGATGGAGGCTCGGTAAGCACAAAGTCGGCTGTTAAGCAGCACTATGAAATTGGGCCCTGATCTATCATCAACCTCAATGTACCTTCCAAGGCTGGTCTAAACCTCGTCACAACCTCAACTTTGAAGGAGGATAGTAGTGGTGCTGGTAACTGACCCCTTCAACTAGGATTGGGTAACAACTCCCAATTGAAATCAGGGGTGTGAAATCTCAGCTTTTAAGCTGATTTCAGCTTTTTTTGTTTTGGATGTCAGCTTTTTTTTTCAGCTTTTTCCCTCACTTGCTGTGTACAAAAGTATAGGAGATTTCCAAAGTTCAGCTTCTTTACACTTTTTTCAGCTATTTTCAGCTATTTTTATAAGTGGTTACTCACACCCCTGTGAAATGCTGCTGCCACAATTCAAGACCGGACTTACTTGCAGAAAATGAATGTTTGCAAATAATCTGTTCATAATTTGCGTCCAGGCGATGTAAATTAAATATTAGGTTTTGCCCTTCGTCGACGTATAAAAACAATAGTCAGTCATTGTCAGTGTGGTACCTCCAGATTATCTGTCTAAAATAATGAGGCTCCACTGTTCTCCAGGCATTGTTGTTCAGACTCTGATGGAGACAGTTAAGAAAACCTTGCTATGATGATCAGCATCTGATCTTGTGCTGGTCCAAACAAGTTTGATGGTGTCCAAACCTCAGCACAATGTGAAGGATAACTTGGATGTGACGGGAAATCTGCCTATCAGTGAAGATGGAAGTAGTGATCAATGGCGGCTGAGAAGGCAGCAAATCCTACACATCCTGCAACACCAGGTTTAAGCCCAGCTGTAAGACAAGAGGTTGAAGGGCAGAGTCAATTTCTTTTCTTATGGCTACAAAGGGAGAGTTTGGGGAAACTATGGGAGGGACATTTGAAAGCACTGGCAACAAAGCCCGACGTTCATGCCAAGACGCTTTGGGCTTGTGCATATTAAAATACAGTTAGCTGTGCATACTTTATGCCAAAGCCACAAAACATGGTGTGTCCTTCCAACGAAAGTGATCACAATGCGCCACCTACTGTTCATGCTCTGAGTCCATTAAGCCTACCTTCCTAGCATGATTGACTAGGAACCATACCCATCCTGGCAAATTCCAACACCATACTGGAAACTGCACACACATATTTCTGACTTTGTTTTTGGAGGTGTGCCAGCCCAATGTGAAACGCTGTCAGTTTAGGGGTACTGTACCCATCCTGATGGATTCCAACAAAACATACCAACTTTTTGATGGGTTGAGTTCTGTTTAGGGTTAATTACAAACTATGAGCAATAATAACACATACACAAGAAAACTCTTATTGACAACCCCAAATCCTACACAGCAACCTTTGTTAGGCCAAAAAAAAAAATATTCGGTCTCTGGTAAGACCAAAGTTCCGGAATCGATGCGGCGACGCGTTTTTTGGGGGGTTTTTTCAACCTTTTTTTTTTTTTTGAAGCTTGGATTGTACAGACAAGGTGGGTACTATTTTGCTTTTGTTGTGTCCTCATATACATTGGGGACTTCCATAATTTGCCTTGGTGCCCTCCATCATTTGCCTTGGTGCAATTTCCCCATTCCTTGGTACAACAATTTGAGGAGGTGCGGCAATAGAGGGCGCTGCTGTAGCTACCGCGGACAATTTGAAGAAAAAAAAGGTTGACGCGCATGATTAAAATCGACGCGCGCGCTGACCAGAGACCGACTTATTTTTTTTTTTGACCTTAATTGTGGTGTTGTGTTGGATTCTGGACTACAGCTCAGCCCCTATTATGTGGACTTTCTATGGGGCTTGAGGTCCATACTTTGTACCAAAAATGCCAGTGGATTACTTTATAAGGATACAAGAAAAAAGCTCAAGAACATAATGAATACTTAACTCACCTCTGTATCCTATTAACCCGCCTGTTGCACAGCCAGCCATGGGACTATTTTTCCAGTCGCTTTGACCCCGATACTGTGCAGAGAAAATAAACGTAAATTATTTCAAATCTTACCCAATATTTTCAGCTCTATTGCAGTAGGAGCAGTAGTAGTAATAATAATAATTACAGAGAATTTATAAGGCGCACAGTATCTGGAGGACCATTCATACATCATACTGGACATTTTCTGGCCGTTTTGAGTATTTTGTCACTTTCATATTAACAGGTTTCCTGCTAACTTTAAAGACATTTATCTATTGATTAAAATAACAGGAAGTATAGGTACACATGTAGGTACTTTAACATAGACATCATGGAGGACATACTAGGTGGGAGCACTCACTACTACATGGTTTTGGTTTGTGTAAATTCTAAAGTATACACCTGAGTCAAAAAGCGCCTTCCTAATATACACTGTGTTACCCATAACTCAAAAAGGCTAATGGTAACAAATGTAAAATTGAAAAACAGAACTTGTGGACTATTTTCATCAGCTGATTCATCTGTGGTCACTATAAAGGCCAAAAAAAAAATAGCTCTGCTTCCAATTACATGGCATTCGAAAATAGGGTAGGTACATGTAGGTAGGGAATTTTTTTTTTGCTAATTTTTTTTGTGTACGAGCATATGGAGGCATCTGCGTGTAGTCAAGGCTAAAGGGTATAAAGTGATGGTTTTGGGTGTTTTTTCTTCTTCTCATTTTCCAATAAAAAAATAGGGTAGGGGCTGTCAGAATAGGGTAGGTAGGGAAACCGGAAGCAGAACTATTATTTTTTTTTAGCCTAAACATATGCAGATTTGTTTATATTCTGAAGTTGGGGTTTTTTGAAGTTTGGTTCTAAGAAAAGAAAAGTCTTAATGTATGCATTTATGTGATCTGAAGATGTTGTAATCTTTGCATATTCACATTGCAGTAACTTACTGATTCTATTATACACTCTGTTCCTGCAAACATTGCACCAATGACAGCAAAGTTTTTGGCATGGAAGACACTCCTCCTGCCCATGTCTTTCAAGACATCTCTGGCTTTCTGTTTGGCTGCTTGATCAGGGTCGACGGGATCAATGCTTGCTGCAAATAAACCAATCGCTGCTCCCAATGCAAAACCTACAGCAGAGATGGGAACAAAATGTCAACAAAATGCAATGCAAACAGTACATGGTTTAAGTTCAAGCAAAGCAATAAATATTGGTTAAGATTGTGAGTCTAATAGAGTGGTGGGAGAAATTGGAAATTTTGTTTCCGATTATCCTTATTTTTCTTTCAACCTGAGTAACTACATGTACATGTATTATCAGATTCCATCAGAAACCCCCATTCATGCCAACAAAAAGTGACAAGGTTGAAATGACCACTACCACTGGGCCTTTGCAAAAAAAAAAACACTCCAGGAGATCTAGTCCGAGTAACTAGAACACTACGAATAGCCTTTTTTTATAACATTTGGACATGGTCAGGCGACTAAGAGCTATCATGTCATGCATGTTGAGAAAATTGATGGTAACTCTCTGATCAGCCTCCAATCATGCCAATGGGCAGGCCCAGACTGGGACCGTGAGTGCATAAAAACGTGCAAAATTACAACTGACGTTTTTTTACTCACCATTTGGCTAATTAATGCCCACACAACACATACATCAAAATGCTATAGTTGCAAGCATGTCACCTGCGAAATTTGAGACCTTAAATCCAATTTTAAGGCAAGTTTTTGGCAGTTCAAAACCATCCACATCATTCTCCATGCTCTAGAAATGTATGTCTGATTCCCAAGGTATTCTGGGTAGGTGCAGCAAGAACCTTGCAGCTTACTTGTTTTTTAATCGATGGCCAAATGAACATAGCGCCCTCTGTTAAAGAATGAAATATTTTGCATTTGTAAAGGAGCAGAAAATAACTTAAAGTTTTTCCCTAGTTTCAGATCTGCTACCCGTCTTTTTATAGGAGTACACCCCCTCTTCTCCCGTGTTTAGTTTAGTAGTGGCCTCCCCCTTCCCCCATTGTTTATTCTGGCCCCAACTTCCTGTGTAGCTTTAGTTCATTGACCTAGAGGCTCATTCAGCAGACCAGCATCACACAGGCAAGACATTATAAGCCCTGCTCTAGCTTTAGTGTACATTTTAATCCCCATCACAAGTGTCTACTCCATTTTTGGTTTTTAGTTCATTCCTGTGCTTTAAGAGTCATTTTCCTTTAGTGCTGTGTGGGTTTCCTTCTGGTTTTCCTTCTGTTTTCCTATTGTTCCCTTTTTTTTTCCTTTGGTTTTTATTCTTTTAACTTAGTTTTTTTATCAAATTATTTTTTTATCCCTGGCAAATTCTTTTGAGTGTTTTATTCATTGTTGATCCTGATTGAGATTTTGTGCCTTGAAATATTTCTGGAAACTAGTTTTTTTGTGCTTGAGGATAGAGATTGTTTTTTGTTGGAAGTTTTTTGAGACTAAATTAAATTTGTGAGAAGTCTATTTTTGTTTCCTTGATTCCCTTTCTTTCTTTTTTTTTGTCCCAGTTTAAAAACTAAATCGCGACATAATCATTGGAACCAGGTGTTTTTCTCTAGTGATCCGTTTTTCCACGTTACATTTTTTGGTGCCGGAACCCGGGAATGATTAATTTTCTTTAGGAATTTAGCCATTTATGTTTTTTTTAGCTGGGACATTTTTTTTCTCTTTTGAAAGTATTTTTTTTATCGAATCGAAACCCACACAGTGCTTTTGGTAAATGAACTCAAGGAGTACAGAATGGCTGAAACACCATCGTCACTGCCAAACCTCACCTTCTATGGTGCAATGGGCACCCCACATCCACAACCGGGCCCCCCTCAACCTCAAGCCTCACCATTGATGACCAGTCCCCACTACCAGATGACAGCAGCCCAGCAAAATCCTCTTCATCTGGCAGACTTTGACCCGCCATCACAGACAACTCCGCAGCCCCGACCAGCACCTCGCATGTACACTGCCCACCAGATGAAGGATGTGCAGACCTTCAGTGGGTACGGTTCAAAGAAGCATGGACTCAAGGTCGAGGACTGGGCGAGGGACATCAGATTCCTACTTGAAGCCAAGGGACCTCAACCGGAGAGCATTCGGTTTCACGAGGTAGTTCGGCACACCAAAGGAGAAGCGCGGGATGTCGTCCTAAATCTCGAGAGTCGGGGAACGGTAACCGCAGAAGAGGCCATCACCGAGCTGCTGGATGAATTTGGAGAGGGCAACATGTCGACAACGCCCATCGCCACCTTCTTTGCCAGAAAACAGCGGCCCGATGAAACTGCCATCGAATATGCTATCGCACTTGAGGCACTACTTAGACACGTCGAGGAACTGCAGAGGCGGCAGGGGAGGAACGTTTCCTTTGAGGACGACAGGGATGATCTTCTCACTACACAGTTCATGGTGGGCCTCCACGACAATGCAGTCAGACAACGCTTGGCACCGATGAAACCCCGTGACATGAGCTTTAAGCTGCTTCGTAAGGAGCTCCGCATCATCAGTGAAGAGTTCCGCCTAGCACGTGAGTCGAGGCGTCACTGGTATGAGACCCACCAGCAGAATACTGGGGCGACAGTTGCGGACGTCACTACACCGTTGACCAGAGAGGGGAATACCAAAGCAGGGCCTGCCCAGACGAATCAGCAGTCCACCACAGATGTTACGGATCAGCTTGGGGAGCTGACAGCTCTAGTACAGAGGCAGCTTACTACCCTAGACCACGTCATCGAAGGCCAACGATGGATGGGACAGCGAATCCAACACCTTGAGGGCTTCATCAATCAAGGACAGTCGATGCGGAGCCCCAGACAACCGAATCTTCCTGTTCGTGCCCCTGCCTCAAGGCCAGAAAGGAGATGCTACAACTGCGGGGAAGTAGGTCATTTCGCACGACAATGTAGAGTACCCCGACAAGGACAGCAGCCTTTAAACTAGCCCGACCTGCGGATGCCGGGCAATCGGCAGGTAACTCTGTAAATAAAAGCCCTACTGGATCAAGAGATGAGAGGAGCACAGGAATGGTTTCTACCCAAGCTTGCCAGGAATCTCAGCAAAAAGAGGGGCCAATGCATATCGCTGGACCAGTCAGCACCACCGAGGTGGTAGTTTCAGGCAAATGCTGTCAGGCTCTCGTGGACACGGGTTCCCAAGTGACCACCATCACTGATGTATTTGTCAGGGGACATCCACAGCTTAGATGTGAGGCCCTGCGGTCGTCAGATATCTTAATCAAAGGTGCTGGAGGTCAGAGAGTCCCCCACAAGGGATACATCCTGCTTAGTATTGACGCCCTGGGACAAAAGGTAAATAACGTCCCTGCCCTGGTAGTGCCAGACACCCCCTTTCGACGCAACATCCCCCTTCTCCTCGGAACGAATGCGATCCTGGCTCTGCGCAACACCCTGCATGATCGGTATGGCAGAGGACTGATGCCCCATACCAAGAAAAGATCACAGACCTGGTATACAGCCTTTCAGTGCGTCAACGTAGATGGAGTTGACATCGCCAGAACAAGTGGTGAAATTGGCCTTCTTCGCTACACAGGCAGACGCCCATTGAAGGTTCAACCGGGAGCAGAAGTTGTCATCACAGCTAGGGCACCGCAAGCAACCAGAGGGCGGACCATCACTGCACTAGTAGAGGGAAACAAGTACCAGAATTTAGGTGTCGGTCGGGCACTGGTAGAAGTCAAAGATGGCAGAGCTCCCATCCGTATGTGCAACTTGTCTCATCAGACAATCACTGTCAGGAAGAACTCAGTCCTCGCCATGCTTTCGTGTGTTCAAGTCCTCCAGTCCTCTGCATCTGAAGACGTAGCAGAGATGACATCCTTTGAGCATCTGGTGTCCCGTGCCAATCCTGTACCAGATATCAACCTTTGTGATGCAGACCTGTCGCCATCTGAGAAGACTGCCGTTGAAGAGCTACTGAGGAAAAATGCTGATGTTTTCTCCCAAGATCCAATGGACATCGGCCACACACCAGCAGTTGAGCACGAAATCCCCCTCATCGACCCTACCCCTTTCCGACTGCCTTATCGGAGGATACCACAAGCGGAGTTTCAAGAAGTGAGAAAACACATAGATGACCTCAAGAATGCTGGAGTCGTTAAGCCCAGTCAGTCCCCATTTGCCTCACCAGTCGTGGTTGTGAGGAAGACGGACGGTAGCATCAGACTTTGCATTGACTACCGTAAGCTGAACTCCCGCACGGTCCGAGATGCTTTTCCCCTTCCACGAATTGAAGAAACGCTGGACGCTTTGGGAAAAGCAAAATACTTTACATGCCTGGACCTCACCTCTGGCTATTTCCAAGTCAAGGTAGCAGAAAAGGACCAGTCCAAGACTGCCTTCACGACACCCATGGGCCTGTTCGAGTTTACACGGATGCCTTTTGGCCTTGTGAATGCCCCAGCAACCTTCCAACGGCTGATGTCCACAGTCTTTGCCGGAATGCACTTTGAGAGTGTTCTCCTGTATCTCGACGATGTTATCGTTTTCAGTGAAACGATCGAGGAACACATCGCCAGACTAGACGAAGTTTTCGGACGGTTCAGAGAACACAATCTGAAACTCAAACCCTCAAAGTGCCATCTTCTGAAGCGAAGCGTGAAGTACCTCGGCCACATCGTTTCATCAGAGGGTATAGAGACAAACCCAGACAAGCTATCTGCAATAGAAGAGTGGCCAGTTCCAACATCTAAGAAGGAGGTGAGAGGTTTCCTAGGAATCACAGGGTACTACCGAAAGTTCGTCCAGGACTATGCGAAGATAGCCAGTCCCCTCTTCTCACTTATAGGAGGGAAACGAGGCACCAAGGACCCTCCATTTGTTTGGACCGAAGCATGCGAAACCGCCTTCCGGTCCCTCAAGAGCAAGCTGGTGTCTTCACCTATCCTCGCCTATGCCGATTACAAGCTGCCGTTTGTAGTACAGACCGATGCGTCCCTGGATGGCCTTGGAGCTGTACTGACTCAGGTGCAAGAAGGTCGCGAACGAGTGGTGGCCTATGCCAGTCGAAGCCTGTCTACAGCGGAAAAGAGATACCCGGCGCACAAACTGGAGTTTCGTGCACTACACTGGGCTCTGACTGACAAGTTCAGGGACTATCTCTATGGTCACCATGTAACAGCTATCACGGACAACAATCCCTTAACATATGTCCTGAAGAGTGCGAAGTTGGATGCCAACGGCCAACGCTGGGTGAATGACCTCTCTCTCTTCAATCTTGATATTCGGTACCGACCAGGAAAGGCCAACAGCAATGCCGATGCCCTATCAAGAATACCACGGGAGGAGGTAGCTCGCATCCTAGACTCCACAGAAGGAGGAGAACCTGCAGGCCAGAGCCCTGTGAAAGAGGCCACCGTGACGGCAGAGGTACATGTGGGTGTAGCAGCAGCAGCAGCAAGAGCACAAGACACCCGCCGGATAGATGATGCACATCGAAGCAGCCCTAGCACAAAATCCAGCGAAGAACCCTCCAGATCTGAGCAGGACCACCACCAACTTCCTGACACAAGCCTGATGGAGAATGGCATCGACCTTATTGGGGCCCAACAGAATGATGCAACAATAAGAAGAGTCACACACCTTAGGTCAACCCGGCAAAGTAAGCCCAGCATGAGGCAGTGCAGACGGGAAGAAAAAGCAGTACAGCGTCTCCTTCGATCCTGGGACCAACTTGATGTCAGCGAGGGTCTGCTTACTTATGACAAGGGTGAAGATAGACAGATGCGTCATATTCCTGTTCTTCCTGAAGCTCTGAAGTCTGAGGTATTGAGGAGGTTGCACGACACGATAGGCCACCTAGGGTTCCAGAAAACACTCCAGCTGGTGAGGAGCCGTTTCTTCTGGACAGGGCTACACACCGATGTAAGGAGGTATGTGGAGGCCTGCAAGCGGTGTGCACTGAGGAAGCTCCAAGACACCAGGAGAAGTGCTGGCTTGCAGAACATCCGGACAGAGCGACCCCTGCAACTCATCTGCATCGACTTCTTAAGCCTAGAAAGATCATCAGGTGGATACAAGAATGTTCTGGTCCTCACTGACCACTTCACGCGCTACGCGCAAGCCTACCCCACGAAGGACCAGAAGGCGACAACGGTGGCGAAAATCTTGTGGCAGAAATTCATTGTCAATTATGGTATCCCCGAACAGATTCACTCTGACCAGGGGAGATGTTTTGAGTCGGGGATCATCAAAGAGCTGTGTCGCCTCCTAGGAGTGCAGAAGTCAAAGACAACTCCGTATCATCCCCAAGGCAACGGCATGACGGAACGATTTAATCGTACACTCCTGTCGATGTTGGGCACCCTTGAGGAGACCGAGAAGAGGAACTGGGCGATGTACACCGAGACATTGACTCATGCTTACAACAGCACACAACACGAGTCAACTGGCTACTCGCCTTTCTTCTTAATGTTCCTGAGGGAGCCCAAGCTCGCTGTCGATATTCAGTTTCCAACCCCGGTCCAACGACATGCTGGAGATGCAGATGCTGAACTTCCTATCTTCGTCGAGAATCTTCAGCGACAACTTCATCGAGCCTATCAAGAGGTTGAGGCCAAAGCAGAGAGATCTCGTCAGAAGCAGAAAGAAAACTACGACAAGACAGTCAAGGAAACCACCTTCGATCCTGGGGACAAGGTGCTTCTGGCCAACAAGTCGCTTCGAGGAAAGCACAAGCTGAAAGACAAGTGGGAGGAGACCCCCTACATTGTGGTCAGACGACATCTCCAAGGTCCAGTGTATGTAGTCAGGCAACTCGGCTCCATGAAGACGAAGTCTGTCCACAGGAACCTGTTGACAAGATGTCCCTTCCCAGTAGATACACCAGAACACGAGGCTGTACCACTTCTCTCTTCAGATGAGACGTCCTGTGTCATCCGTCCGTCGCCGGAGTATGACGACGCGGCATCTTCATCCATCGATGAACCCCAGCCTAGAGACCAGACATCAGGCTCTAACTCAAGTTCCGATCCTGACGATTCAGCGGATGAAGCCTGTCCCTCCAGCTCTGACGAGTCCGTGGAGATTTTCAGCAGACCTAAACGTGCGACCCAGCTACCACTCCGTTTTTCGAGACTAGATAATTTTGTGTACTGTATATAATTTTTTTTTTTTTCATAAGTAATTTTTGTTGTTGTCAGGAGCCAACATTTTAAAGATGGGGAGAGTGTAAAGGAGCAGAAAATAACTTAAAGTTTTTCCCTAGTTTCAGATCTGCTACCCGTCTTTTTATAGGAGTACACCCCCTCTTCTCCCGTGTTTAGTTTAGTAGTGGCCTCCCCCTTCCCCCATTGTTTATTCTGGCCCCAACTTCCTGTGTAGCTTTAGTTCATTGACCTAGAGGCTCATTCAGCAGACCAGCATCACACAGGCAAGACATTATAAGCCCTGCTCTAGCTTTAGTGTACATTTTCATCCCCATCACAAGTGTCTGCTCCATTTTTGGTTTTTAGTTCATTCCTGTGCTTTAAGAGTCATTTTCCTTTAGTGCTGTGTGGGTTTCCTTCTGGTTTTCCTTCTGTTTTCCTATTGTTCCCTTTTTTTTTTCCTTTGGTTTTTATTCTTTTAACTTAGTTTTTTTATCAAATTATTTTTTTATCCCTGGCAAATTCTTTTGAGTGTTTTATTCATTGTTGATCCTGATTGAGATTTTGTGCCTTGAAATATTTCTGGAAACTAGTTTTTTTGTGCTTGAGGATAGAGATTGTTTTTTGTTGGAAGTTTTTTGAGACTAAATTAAATTTGTGAGAAGTCTATTTTTGTTTCCTTGATTCCCTTTCTTTCTTTTTTTTTGTCCCAGTTTAAAAACTAAATCACGACATAATCATTGGAACCAGGTGTTTTTCTCTAGTGATCCGTTTTTCCACGTTACACATTCACTCAGATCAACAAGAGGGCGCTGTTTTATCTACACGATGAAAATGTTATAGCTGAGGAGTCTTTTTGCACAATGCATTGCAGTACACATCAACGTGATGTCTCACGTTTGGATTTCGATATCTCTCTGCAAAATTAGAATTAAAAGCTGAATTTTTGGTGATGCAATGCTCACAACAGCAACTTTGCGAGGCAAAAGTTTCGGGGATTATTGAAGAAACTGTAGTGAGTAAGAAGCTTGCAAATTTGATTCACACTGGTTTTATTATGCAGCACAAACTTTTGCACGATATGGATACCTTAAGTTTTGGGACTCTCATACACAGTATTGAGAGTCCCAAATTTTCGGACTAGGGCAGGCCATTCATGAACCAAAACAACCACTAGTTAGTTATTGCAGTCACATCGGAGACCATGCAGCAAATAATTGGTGCATGTAGTGAAACAGTGCCATCTTGCATATGAATGATGTATGTTTCCAACAGAAGGCGCTATGTTATTTTGGCCAAGCTGCAAGGCATATACATCATTATATTTTAAGGGCCAGACCCCGGAAAGAATGTTGCACCCTGATGCCACTTCCCAGCGGTTGTGTACAAAGTCTATGGAGATTGAGAGTCAAGAAAATGGGAAAAGTTCCGTACTCGGACGTCAATTTATCTGCTGCCAAACATATTAATTGTCACCTCACCTTGTCATTTGAACCAAGAGAAATCCAGGAAGCTGTGTAAAGGTGAAAAAAATTTACTCAAAATGTGTTTTTAGAGCACATTTTGGATGCATACGTCGTGCAGAACTAACTTGAAGCAGCCGGTCAAAACTGATTGTAGTGGCTGAAAGACAGCGGTACGTTATACACGTGACATCAACAACCATGACGTCGCATGAGCCTGCCAATGATAGTGCAATACGTCACTATGAATATATATTTTCTCATGAATATTTATTTTATTTCAATGGATACTTCAAATACGTCCAAAGATTGATTATTGCAACAGCGATCGTGCGCGGCCTAGCGGTTAAGAGTCTCGTGTATCAAGCAAGCGTCAGAGGTTCGAATCCCGATGAAGTAACTGACTGATTAATAAATAGAAATTAAGGAAAGGAGAGGGTGAGAATAGAGGAGGGAAAGTGGAGGAATAACGTCCGAGTACGGGAATGTTTTCCAATGTAAGTATTTTTGTAACATGTCTAACAAGTAACATACAAATAATTACAAAATTGCAAATGTTTGTCACTCTCACATAGAGATAGACTAAAGACTAAGTCCAATATTCATGTCTTTTCAAGAGATGGGCGTAAAAAAAGTTGCGCAGGATGCAACATTCTTTCCCATACATCATATACATGAACACCTTGTTGAAACTGAAAAATGGGTAATCCTTACTTTTAGGACACCTTTTTTTGTACGAGTTCTGTTCAAAACTGACTTTTGCAGATGACTGTCCAGTACCAAAGTGACTTTTGCAGGCTAGAGCGGTCTTGTTACTTCAGATAAACTCATGTTAGTTTTGAAAGCACTTTCAAAGAAAATGTGACTTTCCTACTTTTTTGGCAGTTCGCCATCTTACTGTTTTAATATATTTTCTGCTTGTCATTGCCGTCTTTTACCCCTCATAAATCAAAGCCCTGCCCTCTTTCTACAAAATTAAACCTGCTGATATTCAAGAGGTGTCATTACCAAATGTTTATATGTGCCAAGAAATATCAGAATGTCACTTTTGAGTGTCATTTAGTCAGCTGTTTTGGTGAGTCTTTTAGCCTTATATAGGAAAGGGGTCCTAAAGATAAGGATTACCGAAAAATGCATGTGAAACTTGTTAACGTCGCTCTTTGACGCTAAATACTAAAATCGCACGTGGGCTACGCACTACTCACCAAGTACGCAGCTCATGACGGTCTTAAATGTGCAGCTTTCCATTGCACGTTCCACCGTCAATTCCTCCCTCGTTTTCGGCGCCTGCGGCAGCCCAAATTGTCTCAGTCCCTCGTTGTGCTTTATCTTGTTTGGTCCTATAAGGGAGTCCATCATTCCGACTATGTTTACAGGCGACAACTCTGCGCTATCTTGAGTTACATCTGACATCTCGGATTTGGAATGGTTCACGTTGCTCTCTGTGTAAGTCGCCATGTTGAATTGCGAATTGAGTTATAGAGGGCGCACATCAGCTTTTTATGGGTGCACTGAACCGACCCATTCAAGCCCCATCGAAAATAGTGTACAATAAACAAAGTTCAAGGCCAAATAACTTGCAAGCCGACATCACTGGGGTTGCTCAAACAAAAATTAAATTATTGTCTTGTCCTTCATCTTTTTATTTCTTTTCAATTTTGGGTAGACTAGCTAATTACATTTTTAAATATTCACACGAAAACAAAATCACCTCCCGAAAAGTGATAGTTCCCGCAAGCCTGCATGTAGCCATTTTACAAGTGGCATCCTTCCACTTTCTCAGGTACTGAATAGGACCCATTTTCAACCGTAATTTTATCAAGTCTGCCCTCAGATAGAAGCCCCAAATACCAGGGAGTTGATCCTCAAGGGCGGATCCAGAACACAATTTTTGGGGGGGGGGGGGGCCAAAAAAATGTTGGTCCCCCAAAAAAGTGGGTCAAAAAAAATTACGGCGTGGGGTACCGGTTCGGGGCCCGCTTAAGGGCCCCAAAAACTTTTTGGATTCTAGATGCTCTCTGGTGCAATCTGAGGCAATTTCTGACCACTTTAACCAATGTTTTTTTAGGAAAAGATGGTGGTGTACTCATTGCCTGCCTTAATTGCGATGTCACATAAAACAATTTAAAAATTGGTTTCGTTTGGGGGGGGGGCATGGTTTTGACGAAATTGAATGAACAACGCGATACTTTTAATATGAATGCATCTTTGATAGGGACGAGTGAAGTTAAAATGCGATAGAATGTACGAATAGTGAAATTGAAGGATTCTTTTTGATTGTCGAATGCCGATCTGCATGATCTTTCAATTTCAATCTAAATCGAATGAGCCAGGCGTTAAATTGAATGAAAACTTGGTGAAATTGGCCGGGAAAACCTATAACAAGAAGAAAGGAAAATAGGATAAGAGCGCCCGCCCTCCCCTCCACCCTTTCCCGAACATGCATGTCTGCTGGTCTGATTGCCTAATGAGCAGGGGTCAGATTAATTGTGAAGCACTTATATAAGCACCACATCATTATGATGATGTCTGTTGGTCTCTCCTTGCGCGTATCTTCTCCCCCCCCCCCTCCCCCACCACCACCATCTGACCAACAACCAACCCCGACCCCCAACAGAGAAATATGGTTTCTGGATCCCCATATCATGTACAATTTTAAAAAAAACCACCATTTTTTCAATAACTCTTAAAAAAAATGCTTTGAGACAACAAAGTAGTTCCGAGAGTTCAAAACCATCAAGGCTTCATGCGGTGAAATGCATCAAGGCTTCATGAAACAACCGTGAGGTTGAAGTTGTGATGGGGCAGCCACAGATTTCAGTCAATCAAAGACATTATTCTATAATGAGTTATTCTTTTGATTCGTTGTCAACAAAATCTGCTGGGTCTGAAGCAGAGGGGTGGGTGCTGGTGTCACTGCTACTGTTACTCAACTCAGCTATGGCATCATCCGTGTACTTCGTGACGTATCTTCCTCCCTCCCAAACCATGTACAATCTCCTCCCATCCCTCTGAATCTGCCTCACCATCTCTGGCGAGTTGACCTCCCCAGCAGCCAGCGCTCGGTAGTACTCCAGCAGCGCTTCTTGTGCCGCTCTGGCCCGATTGGAGAACCTCCTGAATACCTTATGAAGTGCCTGACTGAATTCTCGCGTTGCTGTGGCGCACTGAAGTGCAAGGGGGCAAATCAGCGCGTGCTTGTAGACATCATCGTGTTTAAGTCCATCCAACGCTGCTAGGAGGCGCTTCTGGTTGATACAGGAATGATAGCTGATGGAATTGGAGCAGGAATTGACGACGTTGATGGCGTTGAAAGCAAGGTCAAGCGGGGTTATGTCGGTGAAAAAGCGCAGAGACATATCATCTAGGCTGACGTTTGGCTCCATGTAGTTTCTTGGCCGCTCAATTCGGTCCCCGTGACCCCATGGCCCGTCGCCTTGGAGACAGTTGCCATGAATACGGAGGAAGCGATTTGATTCGGCGAAGTTGATCCTTTTCGGTTGAGGTTGTTTCGGTGGTGGTCCGGGCACATAAGCTACAGTAGGTTGTGGCAGTGGCTGTACAGACGGTGGAAACCATTCCTCTTCTTCTTCCTCGTCTCCACTTTGTTCACCCCCATCCTCCCTTTGACCTTGAAATCCTACCGTATTTTTGTCGTTGTCATTCACTATCCCACGATCAACTGTCTCGTCTTCTTGGATAGGGCACATTTCACACTCTGTTTTTCTCCGTGCTCTCCTGCCAATACCACTTCTTAATTTGTCTTGCCTTGACAATCTCAAATCATGGTTTTCATCAGTCTTTTCTCTGTTGTCGTCCCTGGAGCATGTTTCTTGCTCGTTGTTTCGTCCGTCGGTTACCTTGTCAATCTGTAAAACCAATGATCCCTCCACCGTTTCGAGTTTAGACACAATGGGATCTATCCTCGGATCGGAGGTGATGTTTCTTGCTTTGGTTACATTTTTCTCCCCGCTTGTTGTTTTGATGCCATTTGTTGGAATCTCGCTTGGGTGTTGCAGGAGGGATTGCCTGTCCGGAGTACTTTCACATGTATCTCTTTGGGTATCATTGTCTCTGTCTATCCTTTGGGGTTTGATAGGTATTCCGTGAACATCTGAGATAACTCTGTCTTGGTCAGGCAATACAAGATACTTACACTTCCCCGAGTTGTCATGGGAATGTATTTTCCGTATTGTGCATCTCTCGATTTTGTAACTGCCATCAGAATTTTCTCGAGAACCACTTCCCAATGAAGGCGATTCTCCGTGGTGGAAGCAGTTTCCATCGTTAGTGTCGTTGTCCGGTGTCTTGAAGAACCGAACATCAATGGCAAGGTCGTGACAACTTAGAGATCGCTGTAAATGTGGGGACGGTTCCTTGAAATTTTCAGATTTTTGCGAAATCTGAACAGACACTTCTGTTTCTCGAGTCTCGTTTTGAGATGGCATGTCTGTTTTAGGTCTTTGTCTCATTGTCTCGAGATTAACAGCTTCTAAACCTGTGTTTTTCGTATCTTGATCCTTGAAATGGCCAACCGGTGATTCTCGTTTTTCTGCTGAATCCTCAGTTGTTGGCGTGGATTGATTTGAATTGACGCAATCCCTGTTCTCATTTCCTGGCATTCTCGGAGAGTCGACAGAAAAGCTTAACAGCTCACTCTCACGATTCTCTCGTATAGACTCTTCCTGTGTTGTTCTGCTGTTTGATTCAGAAATTGGACATGACTTATCACTTTGCATACTTAACGATTGGTATTTATAAATGGACGCTTCATCGATGTTTTCTGCATGCTTTGAAACACCGGATTGTCTATCTGTTTCCAAAGGCACTTGTACTTTGTCATCAAGCAAACCGTCTGGCTTGTCTTCACAAGCTGAAGAATTAAGGTCACACGTTCTCTTACTCTGTGTTTCCGTAATCTCGTACTTCTTCGAATCCTGGAAAGTTTCGGGCTGGTCAAATGCACTGACTTCATCAGTAGTACAAGGACCCTCTTCAATGTTCTGTGGGCAAGGTATGAGTTGGTGCTCATTCAAGCACGATTCAAGTATCTTGTCATTTCTATGAGAATCATGGCATATCGTGTCTCCTTTGTCGTCTGGTGTACAGTCGCTGTGATCGTCAGCAGAGGTAATGACATTATCATTTACTTGCACCTTCTCGTGGATCGTCACTCCCGACAAAGGTTGACCGGTTGTAGGCTGACTGGTTGTCTCTTCGATGTTTTCAAGTTCCTTTACATTGGCAGTGAGTGCCGTGAAGCTATTCGGTCGCTCGTCCGTGTGGAGTTTCCCTGTAGTTCGTCTGAACGTCAGACTCTCCGCTTTCACTAGAGTTGGTTTCGAAGGCATTGTTCGGCACAGTGCCGTGTCTGAAGTTTCTACATCCTCTTTGGATAAACAGGCTTCGTCTGGGGTTGTTTCTTCACCTTCAGTTTCTCCGATGATGTTCTCACTTGTGCTAGGAACTGTTGTTTTACAAGTCGTTTCAGAGAGTTTGTGGTCCAAACCGTCAGTTCCACATCTAGCACTTTGTAGAATTATGTCTCCATCAGAATCACCCTGCGTTGATACATTTTGCTCATCTTGGCCGTCATCAAAGGTTACATTTTCAGGACGCTCTTCTTGGAGATCCTCCGTTGGCTTACAACCTGTTATCATTGTCATGTCTTTGTTATCCTCCCCGAAACTGTTATCCGTTTTTGTCATATCATCGGAGCCTTGACGGTGTCGCTGCTCCTCGGCGATCGTATTGAATGTATTCTTCTCAATAATGACTTTCTTAGTATTGAAATCTCCTCGTTGTTTAGACCCATTCGCCTTCCGTTGCATCACTGCTCTACCTCTCTTTTGAGCTGCATCAGCGTTTTGTGTTTCCTCCAAAGGCTCTAGTCGTCGGCGGTGACCGTGTCTGTGGCACAGGTCGACGATCTTCGGTTGTTTGAGACCCCGAGGTAGACGCTCAAGGCAGATGTTGCCAGCCTGGGTCGGTTCCACAATAGCACATGTTGCCCTCCAAGGTGGGTTCAACAAGAGATGATTGTCGCACTGGTTGTGACTGTCTCGCTTATGGATTCCATCAGCGGTCTTGCGGGGTGGTAGGTCACCGCATGGGCCTTGCGTCGGCCCTGGTGGGATGGGAGGACTGCGCCGGCCAGTGCCTGGTTTAGGGATGTCTTTTGTGCGTGGAACGAGGACATGCCCAGGACATTGCGGCCTTGGTGTAGAAGATCCAGTCGACTCACGAGTCTATGGGAAAAATGGAACACCGAATAAGTTAGTGGTGGGGGTTTGTTTGCCTTAAAAGCGCTAAAAAGACCGTGTTTGTAAAGTAAGTTGTTACACGGATCGTATCGCATAAGATGACAACTCGGTGTTTGTGGATCTGTAGATTCTATAAGCAGTCATAATTATGTTACACATTAACAAGATTTCAAGATGGAATTAAAGTTGTTCGAAGTAAATTGTCAACCTTCCACCTTTTGTCTGATATGCATTGTTGCTGCACAAAGGAGCGACTCAGCAAACTCGGGGTCTTTCTCAATCGAAATCGACGGCAGAGGTTTCTTCCGACAAAACTGGAGTGATAAAGAAAATAGCATAATATTAGAATTTTGGTTGAGCCTTTTTGGTTCTACATGTCTCAACTTACTTCATAAGGTTGTTGAGAAGCTAAACATTATGTGTTCAATTCCTAAACACCATTGATGTTCAATGGATCTAAGACATAATGACGTCACGCTTTGTTTACATGTGCGCGTTTCCTATATGGGAGCCAGGTAGGACGCGTCCTACCTGGCCGCTCTCCTGGGGAAAAAAAACCACAACTTAACAAAGCGTGACGTCATTATCTTTTCGGTAGACCTATATGCTGAACTCTATCCATCAATTCTGTTGTTTTCCTAGCTATTTGAAAAATAAATCATTTAAATTCACCAACTCTAACATTCAATTTCGTCCACGAAAACTTTCACACGCTTATTCAGGCCTAGAACCAATTTAGTCATTACCATTCAATTTCAAAGTTTGGTCAACCTCTTTAGTCACCAGGTCGAGAATATTCGTCATTAGGGCCAACAGATTAAATTCGTATAAGCTGCTGCCGAATGGCAGCATTCGGATATTCGAATGCGTCTTATATAAATCAATGAGACGAATTCGATTTCTGAAAATACAGTAACTAAAATTTACTAAAGGTTTGGCGTAGATGAGACCTTAGTCGTATACTCCGGGACGAAAACATGTGCTCATTGTTTGAATTTGCTTGAACTGGATTTGAAATTGTCTGGCTAAAGACAAAATTAAACATTGGAAGTGCACTAAATCGATGTTGATGGATGAATTTGAATATAATAATCGGTGAATTCGAACGAGAAATGTTTTCAAAATAGCCGAGGATTTCAGGCCGTAATGTCCCTTCAAACATAAATGTCAAAAACTGATACTGAGTTATTTCAACATAATTATTACCGTCAAAGCTGTTTTGGCCATGGCCGTGATTTTTCCCTACCCTTATTGTCTCAGATAACTGAGAAACAGTAATTAAACTTGAGAAGAAGTGAGGCACTTTTTTTACCAGCCGAGTGCGACGGGATCTTACAGGAGTCGTACACGACTGCAGTTTGTACCGTCTGCGTAATGTTTATTCATGAGAACCAGTGTGTTTATTCATCATGAGAACAGAACAATGACATCAAGAGCATTGTTATTTAGTAAAACAGTTACATTAAAGCATTTTAAAGTATCGTCATAGTGGCTAGTGAGATGAGCTATGGATACAAAGATCCAATCCATGGTTCGAATCCACGTATTCGCTGCTTATTTTCATTGACTATTTTTCTTGTCTAAATTTACTGTCATTGGCGGCGCCAGACTCTAAAATTGGGGAGGGGGCAATTCGCTCTTTTTACACTCCGCCATGGGCATGCAGAGCCTCGATCTGGCAACTTTATACAATAAAAATAGCCGGTTCAGTGATCTGAACCCCGACACGGGAATCACTGAACCGGCTATATGTATTGTGTATGTTGCCAGATCGAGGCTCTCCATGCCCATGGTGGAAGTGTGAAAAGAGCGAATGGGTGGGGGAGGTGGGAGGCGATATTTTGAGGGGCTGTCCAAATAAATCTCAAGCCTATGTACGCGCGCATGTGCCCATTGTCAATGGTCCTGAAATAAGCCACTAGAGCATTTGTTTTTCTTTTTGTCATGAACCTTAACAGCGAAGAAAATAGACATAATTAATCTATTTGTTGATAAAGTTTGGGAGAAAACTGGGAGGGAGCAAAACTGGGGGAACTTGGGGGAATTCTCCCATGCCCCCCGTAGCGCCGCCAATGTTTATTGTCTAGATAATATTAATTTAAGGAGAAACAAGAGAATGAGAACCTCAGTGTCTTGCAATGATTTAAAGAAGAAACTGAATAATGCATGGCATTACCCCGAACCCTCTAGTCCTAGTCCTAGGGGAAAATACGCGTACCATTTAGTTCAGGGATGTTATGTGCCTATTTCTGTAATGAGTCCGTGATAACGACGATTAATTTACATAATTTGCCTGTGCGAGCGCAACCCAACTTAACACGTTGCGAGAAGAAGTAAATTATAAATGGTCACCGTCATTATTTTCTCACGTTATATTAGGACCCGTCTCGGGAGTTGGGCCTTTGAATCTACTCCGGTCTTTATAGGCCTATAGTCTTTGATCGTATATGCAGTGAAATCATAAAAACAAATCAAGATAAGGTGGGTAATCGTGTGGCCTAGTTAATGACAACTCTTATGTTTTACAAGTTCCGTTCATAAATCAAAACCATGCCCTCTTTCCAAAAAACTAAGCTAGATTTTTCCTGCTTGTATCCGTCAGCCAAAATCCCCAAACATAAAAGCGTCTTTTCGTTCCTTATATGGAAAGGGGTAGCCCAGGTTGGACTCCGTTGTTTACACGCAGTCGTAATGCAATGAAGACGTCGTCCAACCTGGGCTAAGAAATGGGGAATTTAAATGGGCATTATTCACGAGTCGGCCACATTGAATCGGAAGTTAGGTAAAATATTATTTTTTGGGAAATTGCGAAGAGAAATGAGAGCAACTTACTGTATACTAAATTCCTGTCTGCTTCATTGAATAATTTAACATTTGTAATTAAACATTCCCTAATGTTTAAAGCCATATAGGCCTAGGCCTATATATAAAAAAAAACCTGACAGCAAAATAAGGCTGCATTGTGCCTGCATAAAAAGTCTGGTGCCATCCCACTCATCAGTTAACAATTAACGAAACACAATCAGGGAACTAGACACAAATGGCCAACTTGCGAATAAGGCCCAAAACACGATTGGTGTACACTTAGCTGAAGCCATTGGGCCTGCAACAGGAACACAAAATACCCTACAAATAATTGTTGGACTATTAAACAAAAATAGTACGTGACGGGTTCCATAAACCAACATCCAAGTTACATCTCAACGTCGTGTCGATAATCTGTGCCAACTTGTTTTTCAATAATTTGATTGTTCAATACACTACATCAGTACATGCACTAGTGCGCTGGTTTGGAAGGAAGTAGGTAGGCCTATTGCGTTTTTCCTGACCGAGACTGATCTATTCACAAATCCAGTTAAACCTACCTCTGACTTTTTATCAGCGTTTGGACCAGCAACATGAGGTTCACGAGTTGTTCCCGAATCATCGGTCTTTGGGAAATCATTTATCCTGTTCATCATTTAATGCTTAAAGTTTTCAAAAGTTGCAACAATAGTTTGTCCCTTTTTATTCGGAAGTTATGCCGCACGTTTTCGAATGTTAGTGCGTATGCACGCGCACGCAATTCAGCATTTTTCTGATGTGTATTGGACATCGCGCTGTGTTTGTGCACGAATGCGCGGCTGTAACTTTCAACATTCCGGCGCTCATCCCGACTGGTGCATATTACTCTGACGTCATTATGACGTCACAGAAGCGACTTTGGCTGAAATAAGTGAACAACTACTTTCACCTACAGGGTGAGTCAGAATGATCTGGATCCAAATTAAAGAAAGTATTTAAAAATAGGTAGAAATTATCAAAGCAAGTACAAAATAGGCTGTATTTTGAACACGCTTTGGTGAAAGTTTCGTGTATATATCCATTTTACCATTTTGAAGAAAAGCGTTAGCAAAGAACACACGCTAAAGACACTCTGACCACGGATCCATGGTTCAATAAGCGTATTGAAATCGCGTATGTCCATTACGGCGTTATGTCGCTTTTTTTTTTAACCACTTCGCCCCTATAGTCTTCCAAAAATGGCCACCGATTTACGAACGTTCTTGACGTATCATGCGTTTTTATGCACGTTTAAAAAGTGAACCATGGCGGTTGAATAATTTCAACCGTGGAGGACAAAAGGTGAACCAGGTGAACCACGATGTTACAAAAGTGAATCACACACTTTGAGAACAAAGTTCAGATCTAAGACGGCACGTTGTCCTTTATAGAACACCAACGCGTTTTAATGACCTCAAATGATTTCCTTACGCTCTACAATGTCACAATCGGTTTTCCATTTCTTGGCCCTGCTTAGTTAGCGAAAAATCCCTGCTTATAGAAGAAAATTATGTGCTAACGGTAAGTGTATTTGGCGGACTAGCGAGGAATTTTCGCTTATATGAGCATGCGTACATTCTGATGTAACTAAGGATTCCGTGCTTACATGGTTAGCACAGAATTGTTATGCTGAAGAAGTTAGCACAAAACGATGGTCCTCAGCACGGAATTCTGTGGTGAGCTAAGCCACGGAAATGGGCCCCGGTAGATAACGATCAGTATAAAACAATACGGTTACGCCGTACAATGTCACATTCGGTTTGACGAGGAAATAAATATTACATTATTTGTAGTTGCTGTGTAACTCAATCGCGGCCGGAAGAAGGCCTGCCTATAAAACCTAAGCCTCCTCTTCATGAATGCAGTTGGATTGCTGAACAGCTCGCTGAACAAGTAGAATCTTTTGCTTTGTGAGCAGCTTTTTAATAATCTTTTTATAATCAGAGCCACCACAACTCTGTGCAAGATTATTACTCGCACTTTTAAAAAAGTGAAAAAAAGTGAAATAAGTTGATTAATAACAAAACAGCCCGTGTTAACTTTTTACCAATTATCTAAATAGGTATTCTCTGTGGGCAGCTTTTTAATAAATTATTTTGGTTCAAAGATTTGAGGCAGACAAATCTACATGTATGTGCAATGTACTAATTTAATTTTTCTAGATTCTTAACCAACTTGTATGGGTTTTTCTTAATTTGTTTAATTCATGTTAACTGTGATTTTGATGTTTTTAATATTGTAAATTATCATGCGATATGATAATTGGGTTACAATGTGATAATGTGAATACAATATACCATATACCAATTGAAAGCACTCCATGTGCATGAACTTTGCCCTGTTACCACGGTAACAACCGATAAGGAAAACAAAACGTGTGTCTCTCCCCGACTGATGAGGAAGTTCCGTTGAATGTGAAGTCACGTTGTTACGTAGCTACCTGTAGCGCTTTCCCGGGCGGTGATGTGAGGGATTGTTGGTCTGTGCATTCCTCCATTGTAGGTGTTCAACTCAATTGTACGACATGCAGACAAAATGGTTCATGCCTCTCCTTATAAACTGGTACAAACTCATGGGTGATATGACACTATAAGACATTATACATTTACATTTGTATAATGTTTCTCCGTGCATGAGTCTGCACATTAATTATTGCTGATACAACTCCATTGACTGATTGAGGCCATGTGGACGTTTATGTAAATATTTGTACATCGAATTGTTGGGCAAACACGGATCTGCACCATGGAAGGAACTACTCGTACAGTAAGTTGTTTCTTTTTGTACATGACACACGCCTATGTTAATTTTATGATTAAATTGTCGTGCAAGTATTCCAATCACTGTGATTTGCGGCGATGTAGTATTGTATGTCGATATTCATGATTGTAATGATAAACTTTTGATTGCATTCCATCACAAGTTCCATTTCAAAGTTGGCAACGGCTGTATTGTTGTTCAGCGAAATGTCGAGCACATTCTTACATACGCAGAGTTGAACATCACAAAGTAGGAAAGTGCATCACAAAAGTACAAAGTACATGTGTCACAATCTTGCCTACAAACGCTTGTTGATTGCTCTGGCTTGTTATTTAATGGCAGAAGGGAATTGTCTTTTGGTTTTTAGTTACACTTTGTGTTTGTTAATTTATATTAATTGATGAGGTTGCAAACTGAGACAAAGTCGAAGTACCAGAATAAGATTTGTCACTGGCGGATCCGTTAGGAGAGGCCATCGCATCCAGAAAAGTAGAGTTTTTTTCTCTCTTTAAAGAATTACGCAAAAGAAAATTCCCCCCTCCCGCCCCGCCGAAACATTGGTATTGTATCCGCCGGCGACCATTGTTGATTCAGCGTTTCTGCAAACAACCTTTAATCCGGAAATTCTCTATTCTAAATATAGGTTTTCCCGGTCAATTTCCTGAGATGTTCATTCACTTCTGAAAATCGGTCATTCCTTTTCGTCTGAATTTGAATGCACGTCTTTAATCCCATTTCAATTCAACGAAAGTTCAATCGTTTTCATTGTCCGCGCATTCGGTTTTGAGAAACGACGACCTATTACGTTACCTGTGCATTCATTTACTACGCAAGCATTATGTTTCTGAATTGATTTCAGGAACAGCTTATTTGATTGACGGTTAATGAAAAAGAAACCCCTAATTGTATCTGGTGTAAAAAGGGTGACCAAACTTTGAAATTGAATGGTAAATGACTAAATTGGTTTTGTTAAAAGCGTGTGACATTTTTCTCGGATGAAAGTTAATGTTAGAGTTGGTGAATCTGAATGAAAAATGTGTAAAAATAGCCGGGAAAACCTATATCAAAATAGATGGTTTTTTTTCAATTGCTATTTTCCTATATGCCTAGCAATATAAAAGTTATTCACTTTTGAATGACACATCCGTTGAAAAAAAAAATCACCGACGTTTTGTTATTGAATTATTTCTTCGCAAAATTTGATATGGGCATATTGGCTGCCAGACAATAATTTCACTCTCGTAGGTCAGGTTTAGTTTGTGCGCAAAATTTCTTCCAGACTTGAAGGTCAGCTATACCAGCAACCAGTATTGACGTTTCAGCATCGATGACGGCGATTTTTTCACTGACATGAAGTTTAGAAAGTCTTCTTCCGTTATAATTAGACATTTCAATCATACTGCGCATATTTTCTGAGCTACAGCGTCTAAGTACGTAATTGGATTAGCTTTCCTCAATAACGGCATACGCTTTGCCTTAGCAACCACATAACTGCTAAAAGGGGAAAAAATCCACTCAACATTAAACATGATGGCGAATCGTATTTGCAAAAGGCATCAACGGCCCCTTTAAAATGTTGATTGATGATTGACGAACGTGGATTGCCAGAGGCGATTGAATTTCGCTTTAGAACTTATACATATTGAAAAAACAAACTCCATATTCACCACATATTTCCTTCTATTGATAAGGTAATCCCTCTGCCAAGGTTGACCGCGAAACATATGATTTATTACTACACAAGCAAATCCCACCGTGGTTATGGAGCAAACGCACTACTTGTATATAGTCCATGTTTTCAGCAGCACAGAGCCATTGTGCGCTGGAGCCTTCTATTTAAACACTCAGTGACCAGGTAAAGCACACAAGCAAATCCCATAGTGGTTATGGAACAAACGACTACTGGTATATAGTCTATGTTTTTAGCAGCACAGAGCCATTATGCGCTGGAGCCTTCTATTTAAACACTCGGTGACCATACAGGTAACCTGTATTCAAGTACGATTTTCATGGGCGATAGTGCCAACGCCGCTACGTATACTATGGTATGACATTTTGTTGTTACCAGTCGCCGGTAGATATTATTCACATGTTTGTTTTCAAAAGTCACCTTGACACTTCCAGCGCCAAAATAATATTGCTGAGGTTTAACCATTTAAATTTCGTGTTAATATATGTTTTAATTTCTGCAGGATTCCTTCCATTTCTCTGGGAACGTATCCCGCCTATTGGTAGACGGACTGACAATCACCAACACGAAAGGTGAGATATTGGAATAATTGCTCATTTCAGCAAAGTTCTTGACATTTTTATAGTGTTAAAGGTTTATTTTGAGTCTCTTAAAATGTTTAGCTGTTCACAGAAATAGAAATAAGACTATTCCTTTTTCTGTAGACCTTTAACAAAAATA
>CM057147.1:9383193-9465143 GCA_029964075.1 Patiria pectinifera | reverse complement strand
TGCATTTTACTATTTTTCTTAAGATGACATTTGCGTCTGGGTATAAAGTGTTTGTACGTCGGCGAAGGGCATGATAATGCATGATAATTTGTTTTAACCGGGGGTTGGCATTTTTCTCATGTTTTGTTTAATTTGCTTAATTTGTTTTTCGCTAATTCTTATCTGGTTTTTATTTATCAAGGTAATTTCATGTCTTTTTACTTGCAATGTAACTTCTTAACTTTGTAATGTTTATTATAAGATGGAATTTTGCGTAGGGGTGATATAAATCAAATTAGGTTTTGCCCTTCACCGACGTTTAAACACTGTATACTCAGTGTGTTACCTCCCGAGTGAAAGTTGGGAAAAAATCACACGGGTGGGACTCGAACCAACTTTCACTCGGGAGGTAACACACCGAGTATACAGTGTTTAAACGTCGGTGAAAGGCAAAACCTAATTTGATTTGTGATGTTTAATGTGGACATCCACAACAATTGGGTCTTTGAATGTTTTTTTATCCTTAATATGGGGGGGGGGGGGACATTTTTACCTTCTTTTAGCTGGACTAGTTTTTTTGGTTTACTTTCATCTTGTTCTATTTCATCGTGGTATTTTGATGCTAATTGTGGGGATAATTCTAACGTTTTTGTTTAACGGGGACATTAACGTTTTAGCATTTATACCTCTGCCATTTTTAATAGATGTGTTTATTGTTAATATTATACATTCCATAGATTTTTATAGATTTACATTTTTTTGTGTAGCCAGACTTGGAATCGAAGGCCTTCGGGCCACAGTTTTAGGTAACGTGTTTAATTCCGGGCACATGCCTCTGGCTTTCGTTTTTGTTTTCTTGTTTTTTGTGTCTTAATATTTTGTGAGTATTTTACTATACAGTCCTATAAAACTAGCGCATGTGCATGAACCTAATGTCGCGCACAGAGTCTGCATGTGAAACAGCGGTACCGATGGGGCATGAAATACAAATATGTCAGTTTAAAGAAAATGAAAGTTTTAGGAAAATGATACACAAGCAGCGCTTATTTCACAACCAGATATCATTCCGTAAAAGCAGTCTTATGAAATTCTTTATCTGTCAAGATGAAAGTTTTACATTGGTCCAGAAATAGTAAAAAGTCAGTGTTTTAGATTGCTATACTTAAGTACTAAGTATATTTCAAATAACAGGGGCAAAGAAAAGCCACGTGACATTTTTCCCCTGTGGCCTTATGCACGAGTTGGCCATTCGTGTCCAGTTCCTTGAATGTATTTCATTAATTGGTAACTGTTGAATGGGATGGCGCCAGACTACCAGGCATAATGCAGCCTTATGTAACTTTAACATTAGGGAATGTTTTATTACAAATTTTAAATTATTCATTAAAGCAGACTTGAATTAATTAGTATATAAACTAGCTTTCATTTCTCTTTGCAAGTTCCAAAAATTAAGATTTTACCTCGCCTTTAATTCAATATGCTGACTCGTAGGCCACATTTCCAGCAGTTTGCGAACCAAAGACGTTAATATCAGACTAGCAACACATTTAATGCATACAAATAAACTGTAGGGATTCAGGTCAAACAACATTGGGATAATAATGAGATTGAAGCGATGTTTTCAGAACGAAAAATGTAGATGGAATCAACATTAGCACTCCTTTAATAGTAAGTTTTTAGGACAAAGGTTTTGTGACCCGAAATTCCTTTGGGCGATATTAACATGAAAACCGAAAATTTCAAGATACTGATATGTGCAATATATTTGTGGGGGGGGGGGGGGTTGGGTTGATGTGTCCAACTACAATCCTTGCGTAGGGAACGTGTGCATGACGAAAAGGGCTCCTTTCAATAAATTCACGAAGTCTACAAATTTACAAAATTCCGAGGAAATTGTCAGCCAAGAGAACACTACCTTGCTTTGTGCAATTCGAGCGACAAAACAAGCCACAAACTTTGTTCATATTAAAGGGAATATACAACATTTGCAAACATCGACAAATAAAACTACCAAGTTTTTACGAAATACCTTACTAGGATGTTGGCAAATGACAATCTAAAGCATCCTGTAAAATTGTGGCACCTAGTGTGAAGTCATTTTCAAGAAAATGGTACTTTTGTATACGCTTCCGGCGGTGGTCGGCCGACCACCGTTGGAAAAACCTAACTATTTTGCAACTACTGCTCCAGATTTACCATTTTTTATTCAGTTCAAATTTTGCTTGCTATTGGTTACATATTCATGAACGGGTGTAGGCCAGCTAGACTTGTTCCCTTACCTTACAGTTTTCCGGCATCTGGAAATTGATCCATTTTATCTTTAGTGGAGTCAGGGAACCAGACTACTTGAACGTTTTTGTTTTTCTTGGTTTTTCCAACATTTTCGAACAAAAAGCTTCAAACATGTCAGTATAACAAAATTTGATCTATTATACTAACCCCTTAAATAGTTCATTTCTTAAAATTGCAGCAAAAGCAAATGATATACATTCCCTTTAAGTTTGATCTTCCATTCTTTCAGGACTTTCTTTGATATTTTTGTTAAAGGTCTACAGAAAAAGGAATAGTCTTATTTTTATTTCTGTGAACAGCTAAACATTTTAAGAGACTCAAAATAAACCTTTAACACTATAAAAATGTCAAGAACTTTGCTGAAATGAGCAATTATTCCAATATCTCACCTTTCGTGTTGGTGATTGTCAGTCCGTCTACCAATAGGCGGGATACGTTCCCAGAGAAATGGAAGGAATCCTGCAGAAATTAAAACATATATTAACACGAAATTTAAATGGTTAAACCTCAGCAATATTATTTTGGCGCTGGAAGTGTCAAGGTGACTTTTGAAAACAAACATGTGAATAATATCTACCGGCGACTGGTAACAACAAAATGTCCTACCATAGTATACGTAGCGGCGTTGGCACTATCGCCCCATGAAAATCGTACTTGAATACAGGTTACCTGTATGGTCACCGAGTGTTTAAATAGAAGGCTCCAGCGCATAATGGCTCTGTGCTGCTAAAAACATAGACTATATACCAGTAGTCGTTTGTTCCATAACCACTATGGGATTTGCTTGTGTGCTTTACCTGTATGGTCACTGAGTGTTTAAATAGAAGGCTCCAGCGCACAATGGCTCTGTGCTGCTGAAAACATGGACTATATACAAGTAGTGCGTTTGCTCCATAACCACGGTGGGATTTGCTTGTGTAGTAATAAATCATATGTTTCGCGGTCAACCTTGGCAGAGGGATTACCTTATCAATAGAAGGAAATATGTGGTGAATATGGAGTTTGTTTTTTCAATATGTATAAGTTCTAAAGCGAAATTCAATCGCCTCTGTCAATCCACGTTCGTCAATCATCAATCAACATTTTAAAGGGGCCGTTGATGCCTTTTGCAAATACGATTCGCCATCATGTTTAATGTTGAGTGGATTTTTTTCCCTTTTAGCAGTTATGTGGTTGCTAAGGCAAAGCGTATGTCGTTATTGAGGAAAGCTAATCCAATTACGTACTTAGACGCTGTAGCTCAGAAAATATGCGCAGTATGATTGAAATGTCTAATTATAACGGAAGAAGACATTCTAAACTCCATGTCAGTGAAAAAAAATCGCCGTCATCGATGCTGAAACGTCAATACTGGTTGCTGGTATAGCTGACCTTCAAGTCTGGAAGAAATTTGCGCACAAACTAAACCTGACCTACGAGAGTGAAATTATTGTCTGGCAGCCAATATGCCCATATCAAATTTTGCGAAGAAATAATTCAATAACAAAACGTCGGTAATTTTTTTTTTCAACGGATGTGTCATTCAAAAGTGAATAACTTTTATATTGCTAGGCATATAGGAAAATAGCAATTGAAAAAAACATCTATTTTGATATAGGTTTTCCCGGCTATTTTTACACATTTTTCATTCAGATTCACCAACTCTAACATTAACTTTCATCCGAGAAAAATGTCACACGCTTTTAACAAAACCAATTTAGTCATTTACCATTCAATTTCAAAGTTTGGTCACCCTTTTTACACCAGATACAATTAGGGGTTTCTTTTTCATTAACCGTCAATCAAATAAGCTGTTCCTGAAATCAATTCAGAAACATAATGCTTGCGTAGTAAATGAATGCACAGGTAACGTAATAGGTCGTCGTTTCTCAAAACCGAATGCGCGGACAATGAAAACGATTGAACTTTCGTTGAATTGAAATGGGATTAAAGACGTGCATTCAAATTCAGACGAAAAGGAATGACCGATTTTCAGAAGTGAATGAACATCTCAGGAAATTGACCGGGAAAACCTATATTTAGAATAGAGAATTTCCGGATTAAAGGTTGTTTGCAGAAACGCTGAATCAACAATGGTCGCCGGCGGATACAATACCAATGTTTCGGCGGGGCGGGAGGGGGGAATTTTCTTTTGCGTAATTCTTTAAAGAGAGAAAAAAAACTCTACTTTTCTGGATGCGATGGCCTCTCCTAACGGATCCGCCAGTGACAAATCTTATTCTGGTACTTCGACTTTGTCTCAGTTTGCAACCTCATCAATTAATATAAATTAACAAACACAAAGTGTAACTAAAAACCAAAAGACAATTCCCTTCTGCCATTAAATAACAAGCCAGAGCAATCAACAAGCGTTTGTAGGCAAGATTGTGACACATGTACTTTGTACTTTTGTGATGCACTTTCCTACTTTGTGATGTTCAACTCTGCGTATGTAAGAATGTGCTCGACATTTCGCTGAACAACAATACAGCCGTTGCCAACTTTGAAATGGAACTTGTGATGGAATGCAATCAAAAGTTTATCATTACAATCATGAATATCGACATACAATACTACATCGCCGCAAATCACAGTGATTGGAATACTTGCACGACAATTTAATCATAAAATTAACATAGGCGTGTGTCATGTACAAAAAGAAACAACTTACTGTACGAGTAGTTCCTTCCATGGTGCAGATCCGTGTTTGCCCAACAATTCGATGTACAAATATTTACATAAACGTCCACATGGCCTCAATCAGTCAATGGAGTTGTATCAGCAATAATTAATGTGCAGACTCATGCACGGAGAAACATTATACAAATGTAAATGTATAATGTCTTATAGTGTCATATCACCCATGAGTTTGTACCAGTTTATAAGGAGAGGCATGAACCATTTTGTCTGCATGTCGTACAATTGAGTTGAACACCTACAATGGAGGAATGCACAGACCAACAATCCCTCACATCACCGCCCGGGAAAGCGCTACAGGTAGCTACGTAACAACGTGACTTCACATTCAACGGAACTTCCTCATCAGTCGGGGAGAGACACACGTTTTGTTTTCCTTATCGGTTGTTACCGTGGTAACAGGGCAAAGTTCATGCACATGGAGTGCTTTCAATTGGTATATGGTATATTGTATTCACATTATCACATTGTAACCCAATTATCATATCGCATGATAATTTACAATATTAAAAACATCAAAATCACAGTTAACATGAATTAAACAAATTAAGCAAAACCCATACAAGTTGGTTAAGAATCTAGAAAAATTAAATTAGTACATTGCACATACATGTAGATTTGTCTGCCTCAAATCTTTGAACCAAAAAAATTAATTAAAAAGCTGCCCACAGAGAATACCTATTTAGATAATTGGTAAAAAGTTAACACGGGCTGTTTTGTTATTAATCAACTTATTTCACTTTTTTTCACTTTTTTTAAAAGTGCGAGTAATAATCTTGCACAGAGTTGTGGTGGCTCTGATTATAAAAAGATTATTAAAAAGCTGCTCACAAAGCAAAAGATTCTACTTGTTCAGCGAGCTGTTCAGCAATCCAACTGCATTCATGAAGAGGAGGCTTAGGTTTTATAGGCAGGCCTTCTTCCGGCCGCGATTGAGTTACACAGCAACTACAAATAATGTAATATTTATTTCCTCGTCAAACCGAATGTGACATTGTACGGCGTAACCGTATTGTTTTATACTGATCGTTATCTACCGGGGCCCATTTCCGTGGCTTAGCT
The DNA here is from genome assembly GCA_029964075.1 of Patiria pectinifera. Taxonomy (NCBI): domain Eukaryota; kingdom Metazoa; phylum Echinodermata; class Asteroidea; order Valvatida; family Asterinidae; genus Patiria; species Patiria pectinifera. The sequence continues at coordinate 9,459,134 of CM057147.1, read as the reverse complement.
CACCATAGAATTCCGTGCTGAGGACCACCGTTTTGTGCTAAGGGGCCATTCAGAATTTTCAATGTTTTAAAATTTCGACTTTTTTTCCAAATTATTTTGACCCACCCACCCACCCCTAATTTTGATTAATAAAAAACTGATTTGTCATACGAAGTATTAAAAAACAAAACATGTACATGTACATGCACTTGCATATGTACATCATTACATCTCACTGGCGGGCCTGTGCGGGTTGCGTGTACTTTCGGAAAAAAAATCCATTGCTGCTGAGTGCTGGGCGGAGGCAAAAGCTGTCTCTGCAACTTTTCGACAACAAACATGACGCACAAACAAACAGTTCGTACGAGGAACATGGGTTCTTCATTATCAGCTTTTGCTGTTTCCTCCTCATGCCACAGTGGGTCTATATACACGTACATGACGTACAACAGTTGACGAAGTTGGAAAAGAAACACGCATCGCAATTATATACATTATGCTTGCTCTACATATATCTCCTTTGTTTTGTTCGTTTCTAGTTTTGCCGCAGCTAAGCGCGGCGCTTCGAACTTCTAGCACAAAGTAACACTGTAAAATATCAGGAGGAGGTATTTTGTAAATCTTCAGGCAGTGCAAAATCGATATTTCTCTCAATGTATCTAAAATCATGACATGTCTATGATATTTCCGCCATGGTGGAAGCTTTGACCCGAAAGCAACAACCTAGGCCATGACAATGGTGGCAAAGTTGATTATGCTTGCCACGATTTTTTTTATTCGATCTTTCAATAGGGGCAAATGTTCATACCTTTCCCCTGAAGGTTTTTCTTTTCATTTAAAAGTTTCATTGACGTTGCTAGCATTCTGTACTCAACATTAACAAATAGCAAGGTTCACACACATCCCAACCTAATAGGAGTGGGACGGGCTTCCATTGAAACTAGTTCCAGTGTAGTTTCGTTTTAATAAAAAGCTATTCATGTGTTACCCTCTGCAAGTTTTTACTCATAAAAATTCAGTAGACCGATAAATCCTTGTCTAGCCCCAAACTTGCCACCTATCGATCATAAACATAAAGATGCATTTGGTCTGTTAGTCTTTTATATTTGCCTTTCCCTGTAACAAACAAATAACACTGCAAATGTATCAAGAGCTACATCGTTTAGGCCTTTGTGAATATTTTTATGAACAGAAATTCATCCGCTTCCAGTGGAACCATTTTGTTTTAACTTGAACCAAAAAAAAACCCTTTCGGGTTTTATAAGTAAGTATATACTTCAGTACATTTCATCACAGTGCATCCAGAATCCAACATTTTCAGGGGCCTTAGAGCAGGCCCCTGGCCCTGTGGCCCCACGCCGTAAGGGCTCAGAAAATAAAACAAAACATACACGACGGAATTTACTAAATGTAAGAAAGCACTCCTAGCAACAATAATATTTACATGCGATGTCATGCATAATGATACAATTCTTTTTCCAGAATTAAATGGAACAAAAAATGGAGATAAAAATGCAGGGTTTTCGACTTTTCAGTACAGTAGAAATGTTATAAGAGCAACAGTATATTCTAAACAAAAAAGTGAAATAAATTGTCTTTATAATCTCAAAAAAAAGTTTGCTAAAAAAGTCATATGAAAGTGGCCAGGAATCGCCTCATATTGCACCACAGAGCATCCATATTCCAAAACTTGTAGGGGCCCTTTAATCCACGCCGTAAGGGCTTTGCGTTCGCATTAATTTTGTCCGTCCTTTAGAAATTCCTTTAAAATATACCTTTGCAAGTTTACAAACTTCCACAAAACGTATTAATTTGCAACATTGGAACGTATAATTGGTTTGAACATTCTACCTTTTTATTGCTTATGTGAACTGTTACTATCGTATTTCAGGACAGTCATCATGGATTGGACTGCTTGCATTATCTGCATGCAAACTACACCAGAAAAACTACGTTGTCCACAAAGAGGTTTAAATTGTAACGCCGGAGAAGTCTGCTCAATTCCTGGCTAATGTTGAAGGGTTTAGGGCAATAAATGCATTGCCAGTTGATGTAGAATACGGAGCCGAAGGGACAGTAGAAACTTTTGTGGAAAATAATGCCTCGTGGCATCATTCCTGAGGTAATCATTTATGAGATAATCATGACGTAAGACATTGCATTTTAACGAATCATTGATCACAACAGGGGATGGTGATGCTTTGGTGAAAAAATGGTGCTTTTGTCCACTGTGTAACGATCCTTAGCATTTTTGTTACTGATGTACCTCACTAAATATTGAAATGCTGGCGCATAGTTCAGGCAAGTCAAGTTCTATTTTTTATTTTTATTTTTGGCTCATTTTTTCCATGAAAAGTGAATTTCGATTTTCAATTATTTAGCTTGACCCACCCACCCACAATTTGGAAAAATAGTCGAAATTTTAAAACATTGAAAATTCTGTATGGCCCCTAACTTCTTCAGCATAACAATTCTGTGCTAACCATGTAAGCACGGAATCCTTAGTTACATCAGAATGTACGCATGCTCATATAAGCGAAAATTCCTCGCTAGTCCGCCAAATAAAAAAGCGACATAACGCCGTAATGGACATACGGGATTTCAATACGCTTATTGAACCATGGATCCGTGGTCAGAGTGTCTTTAGCGTGTGTTCTCTGCTAACGCTTTTCTTCAAAATGGTAAAATGGATATATACACGAAACTTTCACCAAAGCGTGTTCAAAATACAGCCTATTTTGTACTTGCTTTGATAATTTCTACCTATTTTTAAATACTTTCTTTAATTTGGATCCAGATCATTCTGACTCACCCTGTAGGTGAAAGTAGTTGTTCACTTATTTCAGCCAAAGTCGCTTCTGTGACGTCATAATGACGTCAGAGTAATATGCACTCCGGTTCGTAAGTGTGATGTCATCTCAACTTACTGTACATGGTGTAGCATGGCACCAATGGAACCGGAAGTTAACGCAACTTGAGTGTTTATCCAATGGGCGCTCGTAATCAGTGGTGCGTGCGCGTGTATGACGAAGTCACTTACGAACCGGCTAGTCGGGATGAGCGCCGGAATGTTGAAAGTTACAGCCGCGCATTCGTGCACAAACACAGCGCGATGTCCAATACACATCAGAAAAAATGCTGAATTGCGTGCGCGTGCATACGCGCTAACATTCGAAAACGTGCGGCATAACTTCCGAATAAAAAAGGACAAAATATTGTTGCAACTTTTGAAAACTTTAAGCATTAAATGATGAACAGGATAAATGATTTCCCAAAGACCGATGATTCGGGAACAACTCGTGAACCTCATGTTGCTGGTCCAAACGCTGATAAAAAGTCAGAGGTAGGTTTAACTGGATTTGTGAATAGATCAGTCTCGGTCAGGAAAAACGCAATAGGCCTACCTACTTCCTTCCAAACCAGCGCACTAGTGCATGTACTGATGTAGTGTATTGAACAATCAAATTATTGAAAAACAAGTTGGCACAGATTATCGACACGACGTTGAGATGTAACTTGGATGTTGGTTTACGGAACCCGTCACGTACTATTTTTGTTTAATAGTCCAACAATTATTTGTAGGGTATTTTGTGTTCCTGTTGCAGGCCCAATGGCTTCAGCTAAGTGTACACCAATCGTGTTTTGGGCCTTATTCGCAAGTTGGCCATTTGTGTCTAGTTCCCTGATTGTGTTTCGTTAATTGTTAACTGATGAGTGGGATGGCACCAGACTTTTTATGCAGGCACAATGCAGCCTTATTTTGCTGTCAGGTTTTTTTTTTTTTATATATAGGCCTAGGCCTATATGGCTTTAAACATTAGGGAATGTTTAATTACAAATGTTAAATTATTCATTGAAGCAGACAGGAATTTAGTATACATTAAGTTGCTCTCATTTCTCTTCGCAATTTCCCAAAAAATAATATTTTACCTAACTTCCAATTCAATGTGGCCGACTCGTGAATAATGCCCATTTAAATTCCCCATTTCTTAGCCCAGGTTGGACGACGTCTTCATTGCATTACCCCTTTCCATATATAAGGAACGAAAAGACGCTTTTATGTTTGGGGATTTGGGCTGACGGATACAAGCAGGAAAAATCTAGCTTAGTTTTTTGGAAAGAGGGCATGGTTTTGATTTATGAACGGAACTTGTAAAACATAAGAGTTGTCATTAACTAGGCCACACGATTACCCACCTTATCTTGATTTGTTTTTATGATTTCACTGCATATACGATCAAAGACTATAGGCCTATAAAGACCGGAGTAGATTCAAAGGCCCAACTCCCGAGACGGGTCCTAATATAACGTGAGAAAATAATGACGGTGACCATTTATAATTTACTTCTTCTCGCAACGTGTTAAGTTGGGTTGCGTTCGCACAGGCAAATTATGTAAATTAATCGTCGTCATCACGGACTCATTACAGAAATAGGCACATAACATCCCTGAACTAAATGGTACGCGTATTTTCCCCTAGGACTAGGACTAGAGGGTTCGGGGTAATGCCATGCATTATTCAGTTTCTCCTTTAAATCATTGCAAGACACTGAGGTTCTCATTCTCTTGTTTCTCCTTAAATTAATATTATCTAGACAATAAACATTGGCGGCGCTACGGGGGGCATGGGAGAATTCCCCCCCCCCAAGTTCCCCCCCCCCCAGTTTTGCCCCTCCCCAGTTTTCTCCCAAACTTTATCAACAAATAGATTAATTATGTCTATTTTCTTCGCTGTTAAGGTTCATGACAAAAAGAAAAACAAATGCTCTATTGGCTTATTTCAGGACCATTGACAATGGGCACGCGCGCGCGTACATAGGCTTGATATTACGGCCTGAAATCCTCGGCTATTTTGAAAACATTTCTCGTTCGAATTCACCGATTATTATATTCAAATTCGTCCATCAACATCGATTTAGTGCACTTCCAATGTTTAATTTTGTTTTTAGCCAGACAATTTCAAATCCAGTTCAAGCAAATCCAAACAATGAGCACACGTTTTCGTCCCGGAGTATTCGATTTCGTCTCGTCTACGCCAAACCTTTAGTAAAGCTTAGTTATATTCAGAAATCGAATTCGTCTCATTGATTTATATAAGACGCATTCGAATATCCGAATGCTGCCATTCGGCAGCAGCTTATACGAATTTAATCTGTTGGCCCTAATGACGAATATTCTCGACCTGGTGACTAAAGAGGGTGACCAAACTTTGAAATTGAATGGTAATGACTAAATTGGTTCTAGGCCTGAATAAGCGTGTGAAAGTTTTCGTGGACGAAATTGAATGTTAGAGTTGGTGAATTTAAATGATTTTTTTTTCAAATAGCTAGGAAAACAACAGTATTGATGGATAGTGTTCAGCATATAGGTCTACCGAAAAGATAATGACGTCACGCTTTGTTAACTTGTGGGTTTTTTCCCCAGGAGAGCGGCCAGGTAGGACGCGTCCCACCTGGCTCCCATATAGGAAACGCGCACATGTAAACAAAGCGTGACGTCATTATGTCTTAGATCCATTGAACATCAATGGTGTTTAGGAATTGAACACATAATGTTTAGCTTCTCAACAACCTTATGAAGTAAGTTGAGACATGTAGAACCAAAAAGGCTCAACCAAAATTCTAATATTATGCTATTTTCTTTATCACTCCAGTTTTGTCGGAAGAAACCTCTGCCGTCGATTTCGATTGAGAAAGACCCTGAGTTTGCTGAGTCGCTCCTTTGTGCAGCAACAATGCATATCAGACAAAAGGTGGAAGGTTGACAATTTACTTCGAACAACTTTAATTCCATCTTGAAATCTTGTTAATGTGTAACATAATTATTATGACTGCTTATAGAATCTACAGATCCACAAACACCGAGTTGTCATCTCATGCGATACGATCCGTGTAACAACTTACTTTACAAACACGGTCTTTTTAGCGCTTTTAAGGCAAACAAACCCCCACCACTAACTTATTCGGTGTTCCATTTTTCCCATAGACTCGTGAGTCGACTGGATCTTCTACACCAAGGCCGCAATGTCCTGGGCATGTCCTCGTTCCACGCACAAAAGACATCCCTAAACCAGGCACTGGCCGGCGCAGTCCTCCCATCCCACCAGGGCCGACGCAAGGCCCATGCGGTGACCTACCACCCCGCAAGACCGCTGATGGAATCCATAAGCGAGACAGTCACAACCAGTGCGACAATCATCTCTTGTTGAACCCACCTTGGAGGGCAACATGTGCTATTGTGGAACCGACCCACGCTGGCAACATCTGCCTTGAGCGTCTACCTCGGGGTCTCAAACAACCGAAGATCGTCGACCTGTGCCACAGACACGGTCACCGCCGACGACTAGAGCCTTTGGAGGAAACACAAAACGCTGATGCAGCTCAAAAGAGAGGTAGAGCAGTGATGCAACGGAAGGCGAATGGGTCTAAACAACGAGGAGATTTCAATACTAAGAAAGTCATTATTGAGAAGAATACATTCAATACGATCGCCGAGGAGCAGCGACACCGTCAAGGCTCCGATGATATGACAAAAACGGATAACAGTTTCGGGGAGGATAACAAAGACATGACAATGATAACAGGTTGTAAGCCAACGGAGGATCTCCAAGAAGAGCGTCCTGAAAATGTAACCTTTGATGACGGCCAAGATGAGCAAAATGTATCAACGCAGGGTGATTCTGATGGAGACATAATTCTACAAAGTGCTAGATGTGGAACTGACGGTTTGGACCACAAACTCTCTGAAACGACTTGTAAAACAACAGTTCCTAGCACAAGTGAGAACATCATCGGAGAAACTGAAGGTGAAGAAACAACCCCAGACGAAGCCTGTTTATCCAAAGAGAATGTAGAAACTTCAGACACGGCACTGTGCCGAACAATGCCTTCGAAACCAACTCTAGTGAAAGCGGAGAGTCTGACGTTCAGACGAACTACAGGGAAACTCCACACGGACGAGCGACCGAATAGCTTCACGGCACTCACTGCCAATGTAAAGGAACTTGAAAACATCGAAGAGACAACCAGTCAGCCTACAACCGGTCAACCTTTGTCGGGAGTGACGATCCACGAGAAGGTGCAAGTAAATGATAATGTCATTACCTCTGCTGACGATCACAGCGACTGTACACCAGACGACAAAGGAGACACGATATGCCATGATTCTCATAGAAATGACAAGATACTTGAATCGTGCTTGAATGAGCACCAACTCATACCTTGCCCACAGAACATTGAAGAGGGTCCTTGTACTACTGATGAAGTCAGTGCATTTGACCAGCCCGAAACTTTCCAGGATTCGAAGAAGTACGAGATTACGGAAACACAGAGTAAGAGAACGTGTGACCTTAATTCTTCAGCTTGTGAAGACAAGCCAGACGGTTTGCTTGATGACAAAGTACAAGTGCCTTTGGAAACAGATAGACAATCCGGTGTTTCAAAGCATGCAGAAAACATCGATGAAGTGTCCATTTATAAAGACCAATCGTTAAGTATGCAAAGTGATAAGTCATGTCCAATTTCTGAATCAAACAGCAGAACAACACAGGAAGAGTCTATACGAGAGAATCGTGAGAGTGAGCTGTTAAGCTTTTCTGTCGACTCGCCGAGAATGCCAAGAAATGAGAACAGGGATTGCGTCAATTCAAATCAATCCACGCCAACAACTGAGGATTCAGCAGAAAAACGAGAATCACCGGTTGGCCATTTCAAGGATCAAGATGCGAAAAACACAGGTTTAGAAGCTGTTAATCTCGAGACAATGAGACAAAGACCTAAAACAGACATGCCATCTCAAAACGAGACTCGAGAAACAGAAGTGTCTGTTCAGATTTCGCAAAAATCTGAAAATTTCAAGGAACCGTCCCCACATTTACAGCGATCTCTAAGTTGTCACGACCTTGCCATTGATGTTCGGTTCTTCAAGACACCGGACAACGACACTAACGATGGAAACTGCTTCCACCATGGAGAATCGCCTTCATTGGGAAGTGGTTCCCGAGAAAATTCTGATGGCAGTTACAAAATCGAGAGATGCACAATACGGAAAATACATTCCCATGACAACTCGGGGAAGTGTAAGTATCTTGTATTGCCTGACCAAGACAGAGTTATCTCAGATGTTCACGGAATACCTATCAAACCCCAAAGGATAGACAGAGACAAGGATACCCAAAGAGATACATGTGAAAGTACTCCGGACAGGCAATCCCTCCTGCAACACCCAAGCGAGATTCCAACAAATGGCATCAAAACAACAAGCGGGGAGAAAAATGTAACCAAAGCAAGAAACATCACCTCCGATCCGAGGATAGATCCCATTGTGTCTAAACTCGAAACGGTGGAGGGATCATTGGTTTTACAGATTGACAAGGTAACCGACGGACGAAACAACGAGCAAGAAACATGCTCCAGGGACGACAACAGAGAAAAGACTGATGAAAACCATGATTTGAGATTGTCAAGGCAAGACAAATTAAGAAGTGGTATTGGCAGGAGAGCACGGAGAAAAACAGAGTGTGAAATGTGCCCTATCCAAGAAGACGAGACAGTTGATCGTGGGATAGTGAATGACAACGACAAAAATACTGTAGGATTTCAAGGTCAAAGGGAGGATGGGGGTGAACAAAGTGGAGACGAGGAAGAAGAAGAGGAATGGTTTCCACCGTCTGTACAGCCACTGCCACAACCTACTGTAGCTTATGTGCCCGGACCACCGCCGAAACAACCTCAACCGAAAAGGATCAACTTCGCCGAATCAAATCGCTTCCTCCGTATTCATGGCAACTGTCTCCAAGGCGACGGGCCATGGGGTCACGGGGACCGAATTGAGCGGCCAAGAAACTACATGGAGCCAAACGTCAGCCTAGATGATATGTCTCTGCGCTTTTTCACCGACATAACCCCGCTTGACCTTGCTTTCAACGCCATCAACGTCGTCAATTCTTGCTCCAATTCCATCAGCTATCATTCCCGTATCAACCAGAAGCGCCTCCTAGCAGCGTTGGATGGACTTAAACACGATGGTGTCTACAAGCACGCGCTGATTTGCCCCCTTGCACTTCAGTGCGCCACAGCAACGCGAGAATTCAGTCAGGCTCTTCATGAGGTATTCAGGAGGTTCTCCAATCGGGCCAGAGCGGCACAAGAAGCGCTGCTGGAGTACTACCGAGCACTGGCTGCTGGGGAGGTCAACTCGCCAGAGATGGTGAGGCAGATTCAGAGGGATGGGAGGAGATTGTACATGGTTTGGGAGGGAGGAAGATACGTCACGAAGTACACGGATGATGCCATAGCTGAGTTGAGTAACAGTAGCAGTGACACCAGCACCCACCCCTCTGCTTCAGACCCAGCAGATTTTGTTGACAACGAATCAAAAGAATAACTCATTATAGAATAATGTCTTTGATTGACTGAAATCTGTGGCTGCGCCATTACAACTTCAACCTCGTGGTTGTTTCATGAAGCCTTAATGCATTTCACAGCATGAAGCCTTGATGGTTTTGAACTCTCGGAACTACTTTGTAGTCTCAAAGCATTTTTTTAAAGAGTTATTGAAAAAATGTTTTTTGTTTATTTAAAATTGTACATGCTATGGGGATCCAGAAACCATATTTCTCTGTTGGGGGTCGGGGTTGGTTGTTGGTCAGATGGTGGTGGTGGGGGAGGGAGATACGCGCAAGGAGAGACCGACAGACATCGTCATAATAATGTGGTGCTTATATAAGTGTTTCACAATTAATCTGACCCCTGTTCATTAGGCAATCAGACCAGCAGACATGCATGTTCGGGAAGGGGTGGAGGGGAGGGCTGGCGCTCTTTTCCTATTTTCCTTTCTTCTTGTTATTATTTCATGAGTTTCTGGAGTACAGGGAGTGATCTACAGAATTATTTTAATTAAATCTAGTCGTCTTCATTCCTCTCATTTGATTATACAGCTCCGGTCATGCAGATTTTCATAAAACGAATACAATTCGGGCATTCAGGCTCATTGTTATTTCAAAAGCTTTAAAAAAAATGAAAACCAGGTGTTTTTTTTCTCGCAAAGTACGGTGATATAGCAGCCTGAATCCCAGAAGATGAGAGGATATTGCCTCGTCAGAGTAGGTATCTATAGTATACCTTAACTTGCATGTCATGGCTGCAACTGCAGCCCAAACGTCAGTGAGCTGATTGGTGCAGATCAATGTAAATAAACTACATTTGCCAAATATTGTTTCAATTTAGTGATATCAGCTCAACTAATATCAACTTCTAGAGCATCGGAAATGCAACTTCATAGAAAATACACAAAGCAACTACTTGTTGCTGGTCAATAAGAGGGCCACTGAATAGGACTGTGATTTTCCCGGCGGTTGTAAACTTATACCTTGTATAGTAGGGAGCGGGCGGGAGGGGGGAGGGGGGACGTGTTCCCCTCCCCCCCCCCCTACATACGCCGCTGCCTATGCTCTCTGGCTAATGAGCGATTATTACCTTTCAATATAATAATATGGCTTTTCCCAGCCAATTTCCTGAAATGTTCATTCACTTCTGATACTCAGACGAATGAACATTTTAGGAGATTGGCCGGGAAAATATATAACGAACGGCCCATTGTATAGAACGATGTGCATGTGACTAGCCATTCTGAATCGAATTTTGTGTACTCTGGTACCAGCATTACTAGACTTGCTTTGCCTGGTCTCTATTTGTCTTGTTTATCAAAAAGGCTACTGCCTTTCATTGCGGCCTTTCAAATAAATCACAAAGGGAAACTGAACTCAAAAATAATGGTTGCACAAAGCCTCGAAATTAACTATGTCAAGTTACTCAATTCAAGCAAAGAAGTGAATCGATTTTTTTCCATTCCAAATGTCCAATTAAAAATGTGTAGATCTATGCAGCAAAATGAAAAATTCTGGGGGTTTGTGCTGAAACTCGATAATAGCATGGGCGACAGTAGAACACTCAGTCAACAAAACACACTAATACTATTATTAGTGTGTTTTGTAGTGTTGTATGTAGCGAAGATGGGGTAATTTTAGGATTTCAATCCTCAACCCGCGAGGATTCATCCCCCATCGACTTATTCTGCATGTTCTTTGACAGCGTTTTTTATGGAGATATAAATGGGTATTTTCTCAAGGTAAACGTATTGTTCTTTTACATCTCATGAATATGGGTCTGCATTTTTTTGTGCTTCAAAATGTGTTTATTTTGAGGTATAGTCATGTTCCCTAACGTGGCGCACTTTGATATTCCCCCAACGGTAGAATTGTGTAAGTATGGCCAAGGATCAACAAGGGCGGATCCAGGGGAAGGGGGCCAAAGGGGGCCATGCCCCCCCCCCCCCCCAAACAAACAAACCGAAACCATCTTTTTTTTATGTGACATCGCAATAAAGGCAGGCAATGAGTACACCACCATCTTTTCCTAAAAAAAAATTGGTTAAAGTGGTCAGAAATTGCCTCAGATTGCACCACAGAGCATCTAGAATCCAAAAAGTTTTTGGGGCCCTTAAGCGGGCCCCGAACCCCACGCCGTAAATTTTTTGACCCACTTTTTGGGGGGACCAAAATTTTTTGGCCCCCCCCCCCCAAATTGTGTTCTGGATCCGCCCTTGAGGATCAACTCCCTGGTATTTGGGGCTTCTATAGATTTGAGGGCAGACTTGATAAAATTACGGTTGAAAATGGGTCCTATTCAGTACCTGAGAAAGTGGAAGGATGCCACTTGTAAAATGGCTACATGCAGGCTTGCGGGAACTATCACTTTTCGGGAGGTGATTTTGTTTTCGTGTGAATATTTAAAAATGTAATTGGCTAGTCTACCCAAAATTGAAAAGAAATAAAAAGATGAAGGACAAGACAATAATTTAATTTTTGTTTGAGCAACCCCAGTGATGTCGGCTTGCAAGTTATTTGGCCTTGAACTTTGTTTATTGTACACTATTTTCAATGGGGCTTGAATGGGCCGGTTCAGTTCTTTATGTCTATGGGTTCAGTGCACCCATAAAAAGCTGATTGCGCCCTCTATAACTCAATTCGCAATTCAACATGGCGACTTACACAGAGAGCAACGTGAACCATTCCAAATCTGAGATGTCAGATGTAACTCAAGATAGCGCTGAGTTGTCGCCTGTAAACATAGTTGGAATGATGGACTCCCTTATAGGACCAAACAAGATAAAGCACAACGAGGGACTGAGACAATTTGGGCTGCCGCAGGCGCCGAAAACGAGGGAGGAATTGACGGTGGAACGTGCAATGGAAAGCTGCACATTTAAGACCGTCATGAGCTGCGTACTTGGTGAGTAGTGCGTAGCCCACGTGCGATTTTAGTATTTAGCGTCAAAGAGCGACGTTAACAAGTTTCACGTGCATTTTTCAGTTTCAACAAGGTGTTCATGTATATGATGTATGGGAAAGAATGTTGAATCCTGCGTAACTTTTTTTACGCCCATCTCTTGAAAAGACATGAATATTGGACTTAGTCTTTAGTCTATCTCTATTTGAGAGTGACAAACATTTTGCAATTTTGTAATTATTTGTATGTTACTTGTTAGACATGTTAGAAAAATACTTACAATTTTCTTGACTCTCAATCTCCATAGACTTTTTACACAACTGCTGGGAAGTGGCATCAGGGTGCAACATTCTTTCCGGGGTCTGGCCCTTAAAATATAATGATGTATATGCCTTGCAACTTGGCCAAAATAACATAGCACCTTCTGTTGGAAACATACATCATTCATATGCAAGATGGCACTGTTTCACTACATGCACCAATTATTTGCTGCATGGTCTCCGATGTGACTGCAATAACTAACTAGTGGTTGTTTTGGTTCATGAATGGCCTGTCCTAGTCCGAAAATTTGGGACTCTCAATACTGTGTATGAGAGTCCCAAAACTTAAGGTATCCATATCGTGCAAAAGTTTGTGCTGCATAATAAAACCAGTGTGAATCAAATTTGCAAGCTTCTTACTCACTACAGTTTCTTCAATAATCCCCGAAACTTTTGCCTCGCAAAGTTGCTGTTGTGAGCATTGCATCACCAAAAATTCAGCTTTTAATTCTAATTTTGCAGAGAGATATCGAAATCCTAACGTGAGACATCACGTTGATGTGTACTGCAGTGCATTGTGCAAAAAGACTCCTCAGCTATAACATTTTCATCGTGTAGATAAAACAGCGCCCTCTTGTTGATTTGAGTGAATGCAAAATATTTCATTTTTTAACAGAGGGCGCTATGTTCATTTGGCCATCGATTAAAAAACAAGTAAGCTGCAAGGTTCTTGCTGCACCTACCCAGAATACCTTGGGAATCAGACATACATTTCTAGAGCATGGAGAATGACGTGGATGGTTTTTGAACTGCCAAAAACTTGCCTTAAAATTGGATTTAAGGTCTCAAATTTCGCAGGTGACATGCTTGCAACTATAGCATTTTGATGTATGTGTTGTGTGGGCATTAATTAGCCAAATGGTGAGTAAAAAAACGTCAGTTGTAATTTTGCACGTTTTTATGCACTCACGGTCCCAGTCTGGGCCTGCCCATTGGCATGATTGGAGGCTGATCAGAGAGTTACCATCAATTTTCTCAACATGCATGACATGATAGCTCTTAGTCGCCTGACCATGTCCAAATGTTATTAAAAAAAAGGCTATTCGTAGTGTTCTAGTTACTCGGACTAGATCCCCTGGAGTGTTTTTTTTTTGCAAAGGCCCAGTGGTAGTGGTCATTTCAACCCTGTCACTTTTTGTTGGCATGAATGGGGGTTTCTGATGGAATCTGATAATACATGTACATGTAGTTACTCAGGTTGAAAGAAAAATAAGGATAATCGGAAACAAAATTTCCAATTTCTCCCACCACTCTATTAGACTCACAATCTTAACCAATATGTTTTTGCTTTCCTTGAACTTAAACCATGTGCTATTTGCATTGCATTTTGTTGACATTTTGTTCCCATCTCTGCTGTAGGTTTTGCATTGGGAGCAGCGATTGGTTTATTTGCAGCAAGCATTGATCCTGTCGACCCTGATCAAGCAGCCAAGCAGAAAGCCAGAGATGTCTTAAAAGACATGGGCAGGAGGAGTGTCTTCCATGCCAAAAACTTTGCTGTCATTGGTGCAATGTTTGCAGGAACAGAATGTATAATAGAATCAGTAAGTTGCTGCAATGTGAATATGAGATTACATCTTCAAATCACATAAATGCATACATTAAGACTTTTCTTTTCTTAGAACCAAACTTCAAAAAACCCCAACTTCAGAATATAAACAAATCTGCATATGTTTAGGCCAAAAAAAAATCATAGTTCTGCTTCCGGTTTCCCTACCTACCCTATTCTGACAGCCCCTACCCTAATTTTTTTTATCGGAAAATGAGAAGAAGAAAAAACACCCAAACCATCACTTGTGATGGCAGGTGGAGTCTGACATAAAAAGGACCTGAATACATTTCTAGAAATAATATTACACTTTCAGTAAAATGCAACTTGAAGTGATCGTGTCCAATAGTTGCTGAGCAGTTTGCAACTAAGCAGCGTAGGAGGTAGGGGTCAAGGTGTACATGTACGAGGTTTGGCGATTTTAAGCACGAATATTACCTCGTACATGTACGAGGTTGGCGCTCTTGGACTAAAATACCTTTTAGCCTTGACTACACGCAGACGCCTCCATATGATCGTACACAAAAAAATTTTAAAAAAATAATTTTGGCCTTTATAGTGGCCACAGATGGATCAGCTGATGAAAATAGTCCACAAGTTCAGTTTTCAATTTTACATTCGTTACCATTAGCCTTTTTGAGTTATGGGTGACACTGTATACAGGAAGGCGCTATTTGACTCAGGTTGTATACTTAAGAATTTACACAAACCGAAACTGTGTAGTAATGAGTCCTCCCTCCTAATGTGTCCTCCATGATGTCTATGTTAAAGTACCTACATGTGTACCTATACTTCTTGTTATTTTAATCAATAGATATAGATATGTCTTTAATGTAAGCAGGAAACCTGTTAAAACAAAAGTGACAAAATACCCACAACAGCCAGAAAATGTCCAGTATGATGTATGAATGGTCCTCCAGATACTGTGCGCCTTATAAATTCTCTGTAATTATTATTATTACTACTACTGCTCCTACTGCAATAGAGCTGAAAATATTGGGTAAGATTTGAAATAATTTACGTTTATTTTCTCTGCACAGTATCGGGGTCAAAGTGACTGGAAAAATAGTCCCATGGCTGGCTGTGCAACAGGCGGGTTAATAGGATACAGAGGTGAGTTAAGTATTCATTATGTTCTTGAGCTTTTTTCTTGTATCCTTATAAAGTAATCCACTGGCATTTTTGGTACAAAGTATGGACCTCAAGCCACACACAAAGTCCACATATTAGGGGCTGAGCTGAACAGTCCAGAATCCAACACAACACCACAATAAGGCAAAAAAAAAATGTCGGTCTCTGGTCAGCGCGCGCGTCGATTTCAATCATGCGCGTCAACTTTTTTTTTTTTTTCAAATTGTCCGCGGTAGCTACAGCAGCGCCCTCTATTGCCGCACCTCCTCAAATTGTTGTACCAAGGAATGGGGAAATTGCACCAAGGCAAATGATGGAGGGCACCAAGGCAAACTATGGAGGACCCCAATGTATATGAGGACACAACAAAAGCAAAATAGTACCCACCTTGTCTGTACAATCCAAGCTTCAAAAAAAAAAAAGGTCGAAAAAACCCCCAAAAAACGCATCGCCGCATCGATTCCGGAACTTTGGTCTGACCAGAGACCAAATATTTTTTTTTTTGGCCTAACAAAGGTTGCTGTGTAGGATTTGGGGTTGTCAATAAGAGTTTTTTTATGTATGTGTTATTATTGCTCATAGTTTGTAATTAACCCTAAACAGAACTCAACCCATCAAAAAGTTTGGTATGTTTTGTTGGAATCCATCAGGATGGGTACAGTACCCCTAAACTGTCAGTGTTTCACATTGGGCTGGCACACCTCCAGAAACAAAGTCAGAAATATGTGTGTGCTGTATCCCATATGGTGTTGGAATTTGCCAGGATGGGTATGGTTCCTAGTAAATCATGCTAGGGAGTTAAGGTTATTGGACTCCGAGCATGAACAGTAGGTGGTGCATTGTGATCACTTTCGAGAGGCCCAGTTGGAGGGACACACCATGTTATGCTGGTATGGCATAAAGTATGCACAGCTAACTTGATTCTGAATATGCACAAACCCAAAGCGTCTTGGCATGAACGTCGGGCTTTGTTGCCAGTGCTTTCAAATGTCCCTCCCATAGTTTCCCCAAACTCTCCCTTGGTAGCCATAAGAAAAGAAATTGACTCTGCCCTTCAACCTCTTGTCTTACAGCTGGGCTTAAACCTGGTGTTGCAGGATGTGTAGGATTTGCTGCCTTCTCAGCCGCCATTGATCACTACTTCCATCTTCACTGATAGGCAGATCTCCCGTCACATCCAAGTTATCCTTCACATTGTGCTGAGGTTTGGACACCATCAAACTTGTTTGGACCAGCACAAGATCAGATGCTGATCATCATAGCAAGGTTTTCTTTAACCGTCTCCATCAGAGTCTGAACAACAATGCCTGGAGAACAGTGGAGCCTCATTATTTTAGACAGATAATCTGGAGGTACCACACTGACAATGACTGAGTATTGTTTTTTTACGTCGTCGAAGGGCAAAACCTAATATTTAATTTACATCGCCTGGACGCAAATTATGAACAGATAATTTGCAAACATTCATTTTCCGCAAGTAAGTCCGGTCTTGAATTGTGGCAGCAGCATTTGATTTCAATTGGGAGTTTTTACCCAATCCTAGTTGAAGGGGATCAGTTACCAGCACCGGTACTATCCTCCTTCAAAGTTGGGGTTGTGACAGGGTTTAGACCAGCCTTGGAAGGTGTATTGAGGTTGATGATAGATCAGGGCCCAATTTCATAGTGCTGTTTAACAGCCGACTTTGTGCTTACCGAGCCTCCATCTATTTCATAGGGAATGTTTGAGCAGTAAGCACAGCAAAAGCATGCTTAACCCCTGAAGAAAACTTTGCTTAAATCAGTGGCGCAACAATAGAAATCTCCATGCGCGCGCAACCGTTAGCATGAAATAATGCTTAAGCAGCAGTATGATTTTCTGCTATAGTAAGCACAACTTTTCTGCTTACTGTTAAGCAGTGCTATGAAATTTGGCCCAGGTCTTGATCATGCCGCATCAGTGGTTCAGATTGCACAGCAAAGTTTTGCACATTGAATGTTTCCCAATATTGGAAAACTTTGTCCAAGTGTACTTGTACAGTACTGTATTGGAATAGGCAAATGAGAACAAGAAAAAAAGTGGCACCAACTTTTTGTGAATAAAACGTACACTTGTACATGCATAATTTCTCCATCTTGTCTGAATGTACATGTACATGTATTACCAAAAACCAGGATCAAAGAAACTGTTTATACCATGCTGTTCACTTTCACATTTTTTATTAATAAAAATGTCTTTTAAACATTGAAATAAAACCTTGGAGGAATAAACCAAGATACAAAAATCCTTTGAAAGCTGTTTGTGTTAATAATATGGCTGCCAATTCAGATGAAGAGGGTTTTTAAAGACCGAGCTTAGAGACAGAGCTATATTAACTTGCTATTGTGCTATATCCTATTGTGCTATATAGAATACTTAGGTTTGTATAATGTCTGCGGTCGAAAGTATTTGAAATTGAAAGGGTTGTGCTTTCATCAGTGGGTTTTGAATACAAAGCAAGAGTATACAAATGTGCCTGCAAATAAGCTGAAAAAAAACAAAACACAAAAACAAAACGAATGGAAGCTACATGCATTTGTGCATTGATTGCAAGGAAGAACAAAAACACTCATTTACTGAATCTGTGTTTCATTTTTTGGTGTACATGTACATGTATCACCTTCATATACAAATGCAAATAGCCGTACAAATATTTTGAGATTTTCATAGGTTTGTATACAACATGGATGTGCTCAGCAGCCTATACTGTGTACAGCGATTTAGCCCTCCAGCAGTTTTATCTAACTGTAGCTCTGTTTTCCCAACACTTAAAGGGACACTAGGTCCTGGAACAGCCCAATTAAGCTGCAAAACGCGCTTTGAACGAGATGATGTTAACTGGAGAGAACACTTAAAACTAGGATAGAAACATCCACACAAATATCCTTTAAAAACTGGGCGTTTTTGTGTTATTCCTGTATTATGCGCGCGAGCACGAATTTCGGGGTTCACTTTTGCGACCCCATAAATTCGAGCCGTTTGGTACCAGTTGTTATTTCATTACGCATAAAGTGTTCGCCTTTTGCAGACATTGAAGAAACCACAAATTTGTTGCATTGGTGATTGGTCACCGCTGTTCCTGAGACACACAACGTGTATATCGTACACTGTATGAGAATGACACGAAAAACGTATTCGTACTCCGTCGTGTCCGATGCAAACAACCAGTTTTTTTCCCCGTCTTTTCTCAGGAACGGTAAGACATTGGGTTGGTTCCCTTTCAACCACATGTTTGAAATAGGATGAGTAAACAATCCAAAACTGAAAATTTTGGGGATTTCAGGACTTAGTGCACCTTAAACAGAAACCACAGTTATTGTCCTTTTGATAAACCATATAATTTTTTTACACAACCAAATGGTTGTACATGTACATTAAAATATAAAACACAGTTGCATACTACAGTCGACTCTCATTAGTACAAACTCTGTTAATACAAATTCTGGTTATAACAAACATAAAGCCTTGGTCCCGACTGTGCATGTATATGCACAATGAATGGGACTGATATTCCTCTTAATACAAAATTCTGATATAACAAACAATTTCGCTAGGTCCGAACGAGTTTGTATTAACGAGACTCGACTGTATATGTATACATCAATGTGTGAAAACAGAGGGAACTTTAACCTAAACTGGAATAAAATAATAAAAACAATGCACTTGTATTACAATGATTAGTATGTATATTAAAATCGGCATTACAATACTTTGGCAGGCATCTCAAGTCCCAGAGCAAAAGGGGTTTGATAAGTGACCCCCAAAAAACCATCAGAAAAACCTGCCTTCATTTCACTGATTTTTTCTTGTAAAAATTTGCAAGAGCTAAAATTTGTACAGTAGGCATGGCTAAAAATGCCTAGTTAAAATAACTAAAAAATACATATAAAGACAACGTTTGAGGGACATTGAGCTGTTTTTTTAAAATTGATTTGGCAATGTTGCCAACCATTGCCACATTGTCTTGAACAAGGCAAAGATCATGATGACATCTGTCAATACACTGCCTGCAAACTGAAGATTTGCATCTGAAGCTGTATGTCACATCTCAGATCTAGGAGAAAGTTGTGATGACTGCAGCTTGATGACAGGATGCGTGTTCTGTGATATAACATACATGCACCACTCACATCATTTGTCTTGGATGTTGAGTCTTACAATGGGTAATCATGCCACAAGCTGAAAAGGAAGAATTTATATCAGTCATTAAATACCAGTTTTAAAAAAATGCAAAATCCACCTTTTGCGGGGCGTGAAGATGGGAAAATTTAACACTTTTTAAAGATCTAGTCTGTGCTCTTTAACAAATTTGAAGTTTCTTTCCTGAAAAACTGCCCACTTTTAATGAAACAACTACTTTTTTTTCTAGTTTAGGTGCCTGAAATCCTCTCTTATACATTTTTAGTTTGGATGGTTTTTAACACACAGAGATTCGCCTTGGGAGTAGATTGGTTTCCAGACCCTAACTATCAATGCTGACAGGGGGCAGGAACCAGTCTACCCTGCCACTACTGAATTACATGCGTATAATTCAACATTTAAGGTTATTCCATAACCAAATGTGGGTGGTTGTTTTTGTTCACTGACTCATTCAAAAGTTAATAACTTTTGTGATGCTATACAAAAAGCAATTTAATAACATGTCTTTCAGGTTAAACTCAAAAATAGCATAGACAGCACATCTTCAAAAAAAAAAAGACATCAATAACATCAGTTTTCCACATAATTACACAGATCTCAAATGTCCCCTTGTAGTCTTCTCACCTTTGTGTGTAATTTGTTTCATCTTCATGTTTCATGATGAGTCTCCTGACTTGATCTGGTGGGTTCATGCCCTGCTTCTCTGCTCTCTCCCAACGCTCCAGTCTGGAAATTCCTGCAATAATCAGGTTGGAGATTATTAGTATCATTACACATCAGACCCAAAGGAAGTTGTTCTGCTGTTTTTTTTTGGGTTTTTTTTTTACATTTCATGAATATTTTTAATTATGTTCAGGAAAACATGGATTTACTAAAGAGCTGAGCCAAACACTGATGCCACAATCAAAACTGTGTCCATATTTCTCAAATACCTCTTTCTTCAATCATTGATTTTTAATTTTAGATTGTACCATTTCCAATCTTTTGAAATACATTTTCAGGTATTCAAGTGATTTTACAAGTAATCTAATGAATTGTTCAAAAGAAATGTTCAAAGGATGATTCACATTAAATTTGGAGCTGACATCATTTTGTAATTTTAATAAACATGACTGAGAGGAGGGTGGAGGTTATTTCTACCTGTGCATGGTCCATATTCCCAGCAGAGATCAAACTGCTTAAGAACATCAATCTCCTTGTCTCTCAACAACTGCTGTGCTGTTTCACTGTCAACATCCTGGACTGTTGAAAAAGGGTTTGAAATACAGTTGCTTTAATTCTCAAGAAATACAATCAGTTTCATGTTGAAACGATGATTATATGCTAACTATGCATTAAGTGCCCATTTTCAGGGCGTATTGTATGGGGTTTGGTTGTCATATTCCTCGTTTATATCAAAACTATCTATACCATTAATGAGAAATAGTTACTTAAAAGAAATAGAAATTTTTTTTTCATCTCGAGGGGCACTTTTGTGCTCGAGGGGGCACATTTTATGGCCGCAAAAGAGGCACTTGGGAAAATCTGGGAGGGGGGGGGGCAAACTGCCCCCCCCTCCCCCCAGTTCTGCCACCCCTGGATGGCTGAGTGTTCCCTAACATGGCGCACTTGAATAAATCTCAGAAAATGCCAAATTAACAACATTTAAGAATTTCTATAAAGTTGATAAATTCTGATAAATCATTATTATATCCATATGCAACTACAAGTTTGTCAGCAAATAATTTTCTTATTATTGGGCGAATTTTAAAAGGGTTCATTGTGCACTTTGAAATGAAATCAGAAAATCACCCCGAAATTATTGTTTTCTTCTTACGCACTAGTAAAGGGTAGATAAACTTGTGATTTATGAACGGGAGTGTTTAGCCTGTAGAAGAACTTCATGAAATTCAACTTTCTGTGAAATTTCAGTTAAAAGTTTTGCTCTAGCTAGGCGCTACAGGCGCAAAATCAAGGTGCGCCACGTTAGGGGCCGCGCCACGTTGGGGGTACATCAATATCAACAATACACATGGAGGCCACCATTTTTAAAACCCGCACCAGTTTGTGCATAATGATATTGTGATAAACCATTGTTATTGTAAACACTTCTCACCACTTTCGTCGACTGTAGTTGTGGCAACTTTCGTCTTTCCTACATGAGAAAGTTCCTTCTTGTGCTGAGCAAAGACATCAGTTATCAAACGCTGCTTGCCTGACATGATGCAAGAAATGTAATGAGTCTAGTACAGAATGATGGTTGATTTCAGTTTCTCAGTCGAAAAGCGTGTTGATGCTTGCCCACTTTGCAGAAGACGCGACGCTGTTCTATTTTTAATTTTCATAGACTTATCCCAGTCGCCTGGTTTTCTCGCTCGACTTATTTTTTAAACAAATTCATTTTGGAATAGTAATAGAATCGATGATAACCATGTTAATATCAATTTTTGACATAATTATCAATGAAAAAAATTCGCATCTTGTGTATTTTGGAACAGTTTGATTTTTGAATTGAAAAAAAACCGGTAAGAAACGCAAAAAAAGTGAGCAACTGTCTTTTGCGAAGTTTACGTTTGAAGACCAACGCTTGGTGGCGCTGTTTATACACGTTTACAAATTTCACTGAATTTCAGAAACCTTCCCTTTTTTGTCATATTTCGATCAGAATCGAAATAGCAATGGCCAGCAATATTGTTCAGAATAGTGCCAAAGATGTGCAGGATGCAGGCGAAGGAAATGATCAGTTCTTCTCGGCAGTTGTTGTGACTCTCGCCCTTGGAGCGGTCATTGGGCTGCTGATGCTGGTGTGCGGGTTTGGGACAAGTGGACGTGCAACGGGCTCTGCGGAGCAAGATGAAAATGGTGAATTGGAAAAAAATGTTGCAGCCTGATAGAGAGTCAAGAAAAGTAGGAAAAAGTTCCATACTCGGATGTCAATTTATCTGCTGCCAAACATATTAATTGTCACCTCACCTTGTCATTTGAACCAAGAGAAATCCAGGAACCTGTGTAAAGGTGAAAAAAATTTACTCAAAATGTGTTTTTAGAGCACATTTTGGATGCATACGTCGTGCAGAACTAACTTGAAGCAGCCATGGCAGCCGGTCAAAACTGATTGTAGTGGCTGAAAAGACAGCGGTACGTTATACACGTGACATCAACAACCATGACGTCGCATGAGCCTGCCAATGATAGTGCAATACGTCATTATGAATATTTATTGTCTCATGAATATTTAGTTTATTTCAATGGATACTTCAAATACGTCCAAAGATTGATTATTGCAACAGCGATCGTGCGCGGCCTAGTGGTGAAGAGTCTCGTGTATCAAGCAAGCGTCAGAGGTTCGAATCGCGATGAAGTAACTGACTGATTAATAAATAGAAATTAAGGAAAGGAGAGGGTGAGAGTAGAGGAGGGAAAGTGGAGGAATAATCATAAAAGATGTAACTTTTGGCGCTAGAAAATTAATTGAAAAAAGTGACGTCCGAGTACGGAAATTTTTCCGAAAAGTATTTCCCAACAAAATTGGAAATTTTTCTCAGTCCCAGAAATCAGAATGGCCAGATTCATCATTTCATGTCCTATTTAAGTTATTATCATTTTTGCAATGAATGACCTTCATCATGTTCATTGAGATGATATATTATAGGCTTCATGTGTATAAAAAAAAAAAAGTTGATGAAATTGAAAGTAGTGTCAGGTTGCAACATTTTTTCCGGTGAATTTAGCGATCTAAAATAAATCGAGTGTGATTTTTTTGTTTGTAAACCATAAATATCTGCATGTCCAATATCTGCGGCCTTTTTGTATATTTTATTTTTAGGCAGTGGTTATCGACAACTATTTTTTTTGGGCTGTGTAACCAGACTATCAATCAAATGGCTTGGGACTAGGGCCTATATTTCCGTTTTAAACCTCCAAAGCCACTGATTAAAAACTAAAAAGAAAATGTTATCTACTAAAATAATGAGAAAGATTCGATTTAAAAGTAAAGAAAACTTTTTGAAAAAAAAAAAGAAATAAAAAAAAGAAAATGCGCAGAGCAGGGGTCGATGCTAGAACCTTTCACTTGATATCTGAATACTTGACTGATCGAGTTCCAAAAAAGCGTTCTGGTTGGATGGGCAGTGGTAAATGAGATTTTAATAATATATATTAGCAATGGTGTTGTTGCAATACCATAATGATAGCAGTTGAAAATCGATCGCATTACAGCTGCCATAACGATAGCCACTACCTCCTTTGTTAGCTTTGCATTTTGTTTTGTTTATAGTATGCATTCAAGATATTTGTACTCATTGTTATTCGCCTATCCCATTTTCCAGCTCAGAAAACAGAGAATAAATCCAAGAAATCCAAGAGCAATCAGCAGGGCAAGCGTCAACAGAAGCAGCCAGGAAAGCGCGCCAACCAGACTACGTTTAGCCATGCCTACCTGGCCTCAACACTCAAGGAGCATAGTAGCAACGTACTGGACATTGATTTCAGTATCAACGGCAAATATCTAGCATCTTGTGCTGAAGGTAAAGTCCCATTACTTCAGTTTATGTTACAATTCTCAAGCTGACAAAAGTACAAATGTATAAATTTACATGTGGCATTCTAAATGCCCCAAAACTGTAGTAAATTGTAAGCATATTAAATTCAATATTGGCTTTTCAGATAACAGTTGTATCTCCATATAATACCATGATTACATTGTGGCTGCCAAACAGGACCCCATTTCCCAGTATTGATTATTTTAAAATGTAGTTTTACCCAAATATTATACCAAGAGTCCTGTTAAAGGGAATAAACAACATTTGCAAACATCGAAAAATAAAACTACCAAGTTTTTACGAAATACCTTAATAGGATGTTGGTAAATGACAGTGTAAAGCATCCTGTAAAATCATGGCACCTGGTGTCAAGTCATTATCAAGAAAATTGTATTTTTGTATTCATTTCCAACGGTGGTCGGCCAACCCACTGTTGGAAAACCCAACTATTTTTCAACTACTGCTCCAAATTTGCAATTTTTTTCAGTCCAAATTTTGTTTGTTATTGGTTACATGCTCATGAACGGGTGCAGGCCAGCTAGACTGGTTCCCTTACCTTACAATTTTCTGACATCTATATTATAAAATTGATCCATTTTATCTTTAGTGGAGTCAGGGAACCAGACTACTTAAACATTTTTGTTTTTCTTGGTTTTTCAAGCATTTTCGAACACGAAACTTCAAACATGTCAGTTAAACAATATTTGATCTATTATACTTACCCCTCAAATAGTTCATTTCTGAAAATTACAGCAAAAGCCAATGATGTTCATTCCCTTTAAGGTATTGCAACTACTCAAGCTATTCAGCCTTTGAATGTTTCCAAGTTCCAGAAAAACAGTGTGTTTCATCAGCAAGAGTGGATCATAAGAAATGTATTGATTCATAATTTGTCTGCGTCCTGTAATAGTCCGAAAAATTTGGACTCTCATTACTGTGTATACATGAGAGCCCAAAAGTTATTACCGGTATGTATTGAAAACATGCAATACAAGACAATAGACTGGCACCTGAAACAACCAGTCCAACAACCCTTCAGTACTGCATCAATCAACTGTAACAAAAGAAACATTTGGCATGTATGGTACTAGTCTCTATTTTTACACATTTCTCTGTAGTCAGCCACCAGACTATTAAAGAGGTCAGTCTTTTTAAGCAGTTGGTCCACGGTTGGGCACGTACCAGTCTAGTCTTTGGCCTCAAATTTATATCAATTGACTTCCCTCTCGGGTGCAAAATATTAATGAAAAGTCTCCGCTAATAAAAATGAATGGAGACTTCAAACTAGGATCATGTCTTTGCCTCGTGAAAATTTGGGAGAATTTTGTCAGCTAAAGAGTGAGTAGAGTTGGCCTGGTTTTGTTTTGCATGTTTTTCAGCACACAAGGTCTCAGTCTGGTTGTAAGCATAGCATAAGGACTGAGCGATTGAGAGCTGGTGAAGGATTAATAACATTCACAATGCTCCCTTTTACTTGATTAATCCCTCAGATCGGACGGTCCGTGTGTGGAGTGTGAAGGAATTCAGAGAAAGGGAACACAAGTAAGAAATACATGTAAATGGCTAAATTGTTTTAGCTGTGATTAGTACAAATGTATGAATTTGTCAAAGCAAAGACTGTAAGTAAAATCAATGCAATGAGCCTGTGCTTGAGTTCAGATTAACTGGTCAGTAACATTTTGTATCAGTCTGCTTAAAGGTACGTTTAATCATCTGTAATTCGTGCACTTTGTTCCTTTGAAGCAACAAAAGTGCTCAAAATTTAAAGAAGGATGCTGAACAACTAACCTAATGAACTTTCAGCTCAGCTTCAGCTGTGTATTTCAAGAAGTACAACATTCTAGGATCTTGATTTCAAATCAAAAGTTGCTGAATCATGTATTGAATTGGGCCTGAATTCAGTGTCCGAGACACGTTCTCACTGAGCCTTGTATTCCTAAATGTAGCCCTAAATGATTCTTGTACTAAAAGAAAGCTTATGAATGGGGCTTTCATATCCTAGATTTTGAAAGTTTTTGACTCACCCTGTATATGATGCAATTTATATGCAATGCAATGTACATGAAGTAAACTGTCATTTTTATAGACTGGACACGTGGCCATTCTAAACCAATGAAATTATATATAGTACCCAGGACTCGATATACAATGTACATGTTACAATAAAAATTAATGACTTCAAATTATTCAAAACATTTTAATTTGCTTTGATTTGAATCTTCATATCCATTTGTATTTTCTTCTGCAGGTGTTTACGAGGGAATGTGGAGTATGATCATGCAACAAAGATCAAATTCAGTCCAGATTGCAAGTAAGTTATTCTGTTGGTACTCAGCAAATTTCACATTTCACAGATATGATGTTCTTCCTGCTTTTTTTTTGCATTTCTTATCTTTGATTTTTTTTTTATTATTTGACCAGGGCCTTCATCACCAGCCTGTGTACAGGGAACAACATCCGAGTCTTCAAGCTGGCTAAGAAGGAAGATGGAACATCGAGTACCATTACTGCTTCCCTGGACTTTCCTAAGGTGAGATAAATCAAAGGTTTCAAACCAATTACAATGTATATCACGTCTACAGGGTGACAATTCAGTCAAACATCAGACATTTTTTCTCTGTTGACAATGTACAGATATTTTTGCAATATTTGTGCATTCTGTTTGCATATGGCAGCTAAAAATTGATTTTGTGTGTTCATTTTTAATGTCCAAGCCATAACCACCCAACCCTTCAAAACCCAACTGCATGTTTTGTTGGATTCTATTGGAGTGAGGACTGCACTAGTAAACTGATTACGCTTTACATGGGGTCATGCATACCACCCTAATCAGAGTCCAACAGTTTGGGTGTAGAGTTTACCATATAGTGTTCGATTTTGCAAGAGTGAGGAAGGTTCCTAGTAAATCACTCAAGGGGGATAGGGTTAATGCATTTAATAGTACCCTCTGTTTGTCAAAGCTAAATCTAGTCAGGGGCTAGAAACATGATAACCCGCCGCTGCGAGAGGGTGCTATCACGACCAACCAATATCACCCACAACCAATATCACCCACAAACCTGTCAGAACAACGTCTATGGAAAGTCGTAAAATCTCCCCCCGAAAAATGGAGGAAACTGTTGCGCATGCGATTCTTCTGCAGGCAATTACGGTCCATTTTCAGTCCCACGCATACTACACACCACAAAAGAGCTGACCAGTGAAGTTGGACTAAAGTCTTGCTGCAACCTTTATACTACTGGAAGAAATTTAAAAGTTTTGTACGGAACTTCAATCAAAAGTTTTAATTGTGCGCTGCATATTTTAGGCCAAACAGGTGCGCGCGCATCACACAACCGATACAAATTTCCCTAGACGTTGTTCCTGATAGGTTCGTGGGTGTTATTGGTTGGCTGTGATAACGCCCTCTTGTGGCGGCGGGTTATTGCTGCGGTGGGTTATCGCGTATCAATCCATAACAACGTCTAGCCCCTAGACTAAGTTAAATCAGGCCAAGTTTTAGGGGGTAGAACTGAGATCTGAAATGTAATTTAAAGTCTTTTTTTTTTCAAAACCACAAAATCATGTTCTGAATGTACTTATTCATTACTTGAAATGATTTGTCTCCTCCCCCTACAAAAAGATAAGAAAAGGCTAGGAGTTTATTTTGCTGAACAGGATTTAGTTGAGAACCACCATCAGCATTTCAACATGATGAAATGATGCCAGGCAACTTGTTTGCTAAGGAGTATATTTCTGTGCTGTTATCCCATGTGGACCTAATTTCCTAGTGTACCTAGAAACAATTGAATGTACCGTATTCTAACAGAACCTTCATCCATTCCATGACAACTATAACCAGTAAATACAGCACATAAACATCAGAGGCATCATTTACTTTAGTGACATCAATAGAAAATGTCCATGTACATATATGGCTTTACAATGGAGGACAGACACACAAAGGGAGGACAAAAGCTCCTTTCAGTCCTCGAGCGTTGGGTCATTTGTTATGTACAACGTAGTACATTGTATAAACAAGTCCTGTTTATTACGTCACGATTTACTATATTTTGTTTGCTGCCCCCAACAACGACTTTTACACAAATTGCACGTTCAGGTCAAAACAGGACCTGAAAAACAGCTCTCAAAAGTACCTTTTGTACTCATTTCATGACAGACACAATAGTCGTTTTTATTTTATCACACCTTAGGCTACATATACCCGAAAAATGACGGAAATATCTTCGAGCATTCCACAACCTCTTTAAAAAAAGTCTGTTATAGATCCTTATGGATCCATCATATTTATATTAAGAAAAGAGGCGTGCTTTGGGTTAAAAATTTCATGGAAATAATGGCTATTCAAGTCCTTTATTTGGGTCATTGTCTTGTGTTGACTAAAACATGGTTGAGGGAAGATTCATCCTTGTTGCTTTTTTCCTACTAGAAACACACATCAGATATCATCAACATTGGTCTTGGGTCTCATGCCCACGGTAGCTTCGTCATGACAGCCTATAAGGACACCACCATCCATATTTGGGATGTGAAAGGTAAAACGGGAGCTTCTGCTCTGTAAACGAATCTGACAAGCACAGTAAGGCGAGGCGTCATAAATAAATTAACCGTTCGCACGCGTGCGCATGCGTTCCTTCCCGTTCTGAATGGCCCCCGTTCCTTCCCGTGCCGAACGGCTTTTAGAACGTGTTCCGTAGATCGTGCTTGGGCAAGCTTCACTGAGGGGGTATTGTTATGTTAATCAACCGTTCCTTTGCGTGCGAGAACGGGAGCAGCACAACAAAGATGCGAAGAACAACTATGTGTATATACTTGTACAGAAAAAAAAATCTGTTTTGGTTTGGAATTTAAATCAGATTTGGAATTTGAAAACCCGATATCGGAGCAAGCATTAAATTAAAAAAAAACGTTTCAGAGTTTAGACAGCACGAGCAGGTATGAGGAGTTTGATAAGATTTATGCCTTTTTATCCTTAAATATCGTTGTCTGCCGCTGGGCGGGGCGAACAAATATGTATGGTCTAGGTTATATTAAAAATGCGGAGATTGGAAGGGTTAAAAAAATATTTGGTGGGCGGCTACATGCTCAGAATAAAAGCAATAACATCGTTGTCGGCCGCAGGGCGGGGCGAAAAAAAATGTATGGTCCATGCAGGTTCTATTAGAAAATGCGGAGATCAGAAGAGTGAATAAAAAAAATTCGTGAGCTACATACTCGGAACTATCTTATTGGTGGTAAATTTCGCCTTCATAGCATAACGATCTGCCCAGCTAGCTGTTGCACTGCGTGATACTATCGACAAATTCCCACGCTGTCCTTACTTGGCAAGGAGCCAAACTAATATCGTCCGCGCCCAGAAGATCCTCTCGTATTTTTATACGTCCCCCCTGTACTGTACGGGCTAGCCTGTAGCGAAGAGAAAGTTTGTCGGATACTTTTAGTGCCGATGAGCTCTTCGTGTGTGCACAGACTGTGACTGGCCTTTTGTTGTATAAGAACGCGTTCGGAACGGGATGCCGTGAGCACGCGTGCGAACGGGAGGTAGATGTAACAAAAGGCCCCGTTCCTAGCGTGCGCACGCGTTCGAACGGTTAATTTATTTATGACGCCTCGCCTAAGCCATTTGCAATTAACTTTGAATAAAATCTGGAATGCTGACTTAATCCAATGGTTTGTACGTTTTAACTTTGCATTGACTGTTGCTATATCACGTGATTCGGGGCAAGCCTTACTTTAGCAACCTTCAGCTCCGGTGCTGCTAAGCACAAAAATTTGCTTAGGGCAAAAAAGTCTGGCTTATAAAAGCAGGTTACCAGTCAAAACTCCATGCGATTTTAATGCTAAGCAAACAACAGCTGAATATTAATCACGAGCAATATACATTTGTACATCACATGGAGTTTTGGCTGGTACAGTCGAATCTTGTTTATAGTACAAACTCTGTTAATACAAAATTCCGGTTATAACAAACATAAAGCCTTAGTCCGGACTGTGCATTTATGTGCACAATGAATGGGACTGATCTTCCTCTTAATACAAAATTCTGATATAACACTCAATTTGGCTAGGTCCGAACGAGTTTGTATTAACGAGACTCGACTGTAACCTGCTTTTATAAGCAATACTTTTTTTGTGCTAAGCACATTTTTGTGATTAGCAGCGCCGTGAAATTGGCCCCTGGTGTCTTTGTGCCATTCTCACCCATTGTGAATAATGTATTGATGCTAAGCGTTTCGTACATAACTATGCAAGAGCTTGCCCTGAATCATGATGTAGCAACAGTGTCTTGGTCAGGAGAATTCAAAGTTCAAGTATTCTGAGCAAGTCAGCAAACCAGATGAATACCAAAGGGTATAGGTCACTCGCACATGGCTTATGACAAGACATTATGGAGGTGGTGTGATTCTCAGGCACTTGTTACATGCATGTTGGAAAGAGGTATACTCAAGGAGCATTAGTGTACCCAAACAACCTGCATGCAAGTAAGGTGCCACATATTGTCTTCTGAGTGTCGTTGCCAGATTTATAGTCACTGGATTCAAGCAAAATAATTTATCCCAACACTTTTGTGTTATTGTTGTTTAACAAAATATCTGTGTTTTTGAAAATTTTCAGAAAAAATCACATAAGGTAGCATTTGGATACATCGTCTAATGGGCTGCATTGTATAAGTTCATGCCAAATAAGACAAATACTGTACACATTGCTAGGTTGGTCAGTGATGCTCAACTTTTCTATTATCAGGTGATATTTTGCAAACCATTGACACACATCATATGAGTAACAACTATGCGGCAGTGTCTCCGTGTGGTCGCTTTGTTGCTTCATGTGGTAAGTCCAACTTCCAATCTTCCCATCTGAATGTTTTGTTCAATATTTCCACAGTAATCCTCAACCTGCCTGTGGACACTACATACAGTGTATCACCACACTTTTTTTCCTGCCATGACCTGGTGTGCATTTCACTTAGGCAAATGTTGCCAACATTTGCCTATGATTTCCAATATGCACAAAAGATAGCAAACTCTGGGAATGTTTGCACAAGTGGAACACACCCCTACTCATACCCCTAATGTAAGCATATGCAAACCACATTACACCACAAATGATTTGAAGGCAAGAACCCTGAATCCACATTATAACAGAAGTTGTGGCCAGGTCTTGTGGTATATTATTTGTTGTTATACCTCTGTCTTAAATGCTGTATTTTCATTAGCGTAGAACGATCACGTGTTAAGTTTATAAAAAGTCATGGCACACTCCCTGTGGGATATCACGTACTAAGACTTTGTATGTACGGTGTAAAACGCTTGTATCCGCGCTATTTTCACCATGTTTTCACACATGAGTGGGAGCAGCGAATTAGCAAATGACTAGTTGTTTCAAGCACGCGACATGCATGTGAGTTGACGTTCGACTGTCATGATTGTTGTGTTTACTGATGTTTGTTTTTGTGATTTTTACATCAAAATCCAAAGAATCCAAGACAGAGGTACGACAAAACAGTTGTTGACTGCTGTGATCTGGGATATGACGTTTTGAACACCCTAGCCCCTCAGCTTCACCTCGGGTGCTATGTGCCCCTCGGGTGTTCAAAACATCACATCCCACATCACAGCATTCAACAATTGTTCAATGTCATAGTGAAAGCAATGCATGATACTGAAGTATGGTGGTTGCAGTGTTCCAGTGTAACATTGTAGTTCTCATGACAGAGCAGTATAAGGCCACCATGCACCACAGCTGTGGTATACATTGGAGTCACACAGTGCACTTCTTGGTATTAGAAACCTTGAAACAGGATCCATGCATACTTATTGGTCAGTAACCTTGCAAGGATTAGTTTTAAAAGAGATGAGTCTTGTGGCTCCTAAGTTCTCCATGCACAAGTACCCCATCAACGGCCAGAAAAGGAGAGTTGGGGTGACCTAGACTGGTTCCCAATCCATCCACTGCATATTTGGAATTTATCCAAAGTTATTCGAGGTGGGGATTAGTCTCAGAGACCATCACAAGTTGAATTTGAACGGATTCGCGCACTGACGACGCCTGACGCTCATGTGAAGACGTGGTGGCGATAGAAAGTCGTGCATACTTTCTGCGCAAACCAATAAAGTACAGTACGCGCATGCTGTATGTCCCGTCCACAGAGCTTTCAAAAGAGGTAAAAACGCGCCCTCTTTTGTTGTCGCACGTAGCCCATAGGAGTCAACTTGGAGAATCTGACGTTCTTTATTTATTTGTCATTTTCCAGGTTTTACACCGGATGTGAAAGTTTGGGAAGTTGTCTTTGACAAGGAAGGGAACTTCTCCGATGTGAAGCGGGTCATGGATCTGAAAGGTCACAGGGCCAGCGTTTACTACTTCTCATTCAACGTAGACTCAACAAGGTAGATGGGAAATTCTTAACTTACCACACATTATTAGCTAGACTGAGAGTGATTTGCATGACTTCAATGGTCAACTTTTCCAATTTACAATGTGACGTGACACAGACTCTATCACTAGGCTTCAGAACGTGATGCGCAAAACACATGTTAAAATATTCAAAAGATGGAATTTTGCGTCGGGGTGATATAAATCAAATTAGGTTTTGCGCTTTGCCGACGTATAAACACTTTATACTCGGTGTGTTGCCTCCCGAGTATTTTTCCAACTTTCACTCGGGAGGTAACACACTGAGTATACAGTGTTTGTATGTTGGTTAAGGGCAAAACCTTATTTGATTTACATGTTAAAATAATCTACCTGACAGTCGGGTTTCGTTAAAAAAGACAATTAAAAACCTTTGTGAATATGCCAGGTGCAGATCCATTTGGTAAAAGCTCTGGCTAAACATTTTTTTTTCATAGAAATACATTAAAAATAATGTGAAACACCACCCCCCCTGCTCTGACACCCAAAACAATTATTACAATTATACTGGTAATAATATCTGCCTGTGCACAGAATTAGGTCAGAGCCAGCTGGGTTACGGGGTATATCTACAATATTCTGTAATATAGTGTTGACGATCGTCGGATTTTAACACTGCCCACATTGAAGTATGGTGAACGCCCCCCCCCCCCCCCATTGACTTTACGGAGGCCAAGTGTCCGGAGAAAAAAAACATTGATTTGCTGATGAACCCCCCCCCCCCTGTAATAATTCATGGATCTGCCCCTGTATGCTTGTCCTTTTTGTTACCTGTCTTTGGATTTATTTGGCCAGGCCATCATCACAGAGATTTGATAATTTTGTATCCTACTCAGGATGGCAACTGTTTCCAAGGATACGACATGGAAGCTGTGGGATACAAATGGTAAGCAAGCATGCCAGTCTTACCAGTACAAATCCTGGTATAAAATGCTTTTTAAAACAACGCAGATCATTGTGTTGAGTTGAAAGTCAAAACAACTCTGATCATTTATTATTTTATTTCATTTGGCAAATCATTACTTAAATAATGAGGAATTGTGTAAGGATATAACACCATAGTGAGTTCCCAAGTACAGAGGTTTAGGTATGTTAAAGCTACAGCCCATCATTTGCAGCTATCCAAAACGTAACTGACGTAAGAAGTGTTGAAAAACATACTTGCTTGAAAGATAGTAAGGGGACTAAACTCCCTGTGCAATGATTCTGTCTGGCATGCTGTCATGTTGAAGAAATCAACGAAAGAAGGCCTTTCCAACGAAAAAGGCATCGTTAGAAATTTCCGGTAGTACATGTAGTTCGTTTTTTTATTTTGCAAAGTGCGCGCAAGCGTTGACATGACGCAAACACGTACGCGGTTGCTTTGATTTGTCAGATCAGTGCTTTATATCGCGCAGCGAAATATACAGCTGAAGCTGGGCTGAAATTCATCAGGTTAGTTGTTCAGCACCCTTCATTAGATTTTGAGCACGTTTGTTGCTTCAAACGAACAAAATGCACAAATAACAAATGATGGAGTGTTCCTTTAATTAGGCCAAATAAAAAAAATAAAAAACATGTTTAGCGTCCCCGCCCACTTCCTTTTTTGAGGCCGTCTCTTTTTTTTTAACCAAAAAAATGATAATTTTTTAAAAGTGACATCATTTTGGCCTGTTTGTCTGTTCAATCTAGCCCATATAAAGCTGGTTGGCCTCTTTGTCTGTTTAATCTAGCCCATATAAAGCTGGTATGTCATTTGCTGAGTCCAAGTGGCGGCCATTTAAAAAAAAAAGCTGGCGGCCATCTTGAAAATAGCCTAGTCGGGCGACCATTTTGGAGGGGGAAAAAAGGGCCTCCTCCTTCCTTTTTTCCCAAAAGGCAGGACGCTAAACACATTTTTTTTTTTTTTTTACTTGGCCTTACTCATATTGAGAAGTTAAGAACATTCTAAATGCATTGTTTAGAATAACTCAAGATTATAATCAAAGATTTATTGGCTTCCAACCTACATGACATATGGCTGAATTTACAGCTTATACATAAGATGACTTTTCAATGCGTCGGGGTGATGTAAATCAAATTAGGGTTTGCCCTTCACTGACATCGGTGAAGGGCAAAACCTATACATCGGTGAAGGGCAAAACCTATACATCGGTGAAGGGCAAAACCTAATTTAATTCACATCACCCCGACGCAATAAAATAAAATCTTATGAATAGTTAATGCAGTACCCGCTGCTATGTACGTACATCAGATTCGAACCAGCCAACCGATCCCGTAAGCTCGGTGGTCGAGTGGTAAGACGTCTGCACTAGAAAGCAGGAGGTTGTGGGTTTGAGTCCCACCCGAGGGATTTTTTCCAACTTTCACTCGGGAGGTAACACACTGAGTATACAGTGTTTATACGTCGATGAAGGGCAAAACCTAATTTGATTTACAGCTTATAGTTGGTAGACCAGAAGTACAGTATTCTGAAGATTGTTATCCTGTTGAAATAATGGTTCTTGTCCAACTATTTGTGTTCCTTCTGACTACAACAGTTGAGTACAACAAGAACCAGGATCCATACCTGCTATTGACTGGAAGCTATGACCACACAGGACCAAGCATGTTAGCCTTGTCCCCAGATGCCCACTCCCTAGCTATTGCAGCAGGGTCTAAGATATGGGTTTTTGATTCTGCCACTGGGGAGGAGAAAGAGACCTTTGAAGATATCCACACACGTAAGCATGAGATCAAATGGGATTGCTTGGACTTCAACTATATCATTAAGCTGCATTTTAATTTCTGACTTCAGACTTATTTTGAAGCTTTTGATGTCCCATCAAATGGAAATACTCTCCACTTTGGAGCAATTGATCGATATTCAGGCAGATCGCCCAATGTCAGAAGCCTAAAATCTTCTGAACCAAAAGTGAGACAAAGCAGAAGTTTCAAAAACCCACAGAATGCCAAAATGTGTTCAGTCAGTTGGTGCAATATTATAAAAAGGACAAAGGCTGTCAGAAAGGATGGTCAGATACCCCAACAGCGCACCCATCCTTCAGTATCTACTGGACATGAATGCAACCAGGATTATGATTAATATTGACTGCTTTATCTCGTGATGTAGTAAAACTAGCCTCCCCAGGTAATCCATGAAGCACTCTAGTTTCCCTGAGGTGAAGCCGAGGGATAATAGAAAACTCCATGGATCACCGAGGGAGGCTAATTTTACTACACCACAAGATAAAGCGGTCAATATTTGTTTTATAACACCTCTTCCACAGATTCTGCTTGATTTTAAGTGATAACTGATTAATGTAATCTAAATACAACTAAAATGTACTTCTATTTGGGTACGAAATTAGTTGAACATTTACTTGCACTTTTCCAAACTACCCCTTCATGAAATGTTTGAACCCAGCTCTGTAGCGCAAGTGCTTGGGAACAATACGCGCAAAATGAAAAAGCAACGCGCACTCTCGTATGCATTTGCACACAATACCGGTTGTTAATGTTATGCGAATAGTACTTTGGTTGCTACAGGTATAGTACTTTTGGCCGTGCACAGCAAGAGTGCAAAAATAGCGAATGCCATGTGACTCCCTCTCGGCCAATCAGGATACAGAATCTGTGGGTGAGGTGTTATAACAGGAATTAGTGACTGCCCGTGAAAATATCTCACAGTTATATAGAATCTAGTAGTAAATAGCCTTTCCCTTCAGAGGCATCACTTTTCAGTACTTGTCAAAATCTTGAACGATAAATTGTTTGTCATAGACAAAGACCTAAGCATCTATGTTGATAACGTTTAAGTTTGCTTGTGTTGCAAATAAAAGCCTGTGTATCAAAAACCAAATTTGATTTTTGCCACTTCAGAACCGATCACCAAAATTGGCTTTGATTCAAGCAACAAGTTCCTGGTATCCTGCGGTGACCGTCATATCAGAGTGTTCCACAATGTGGTTGGTTACCGATCAAATATTGCCAGCATGGAAAAGAAGATCAAGTCGTCGACGACAAATAAGTCTCAGAAGGAAAGACTAGAGAACCAGATAGCACAGATGAGGTGAGTGGTTAACTTTGCAGACCAGGGGTCCATTTCACGAAGCACTACGATCCATCATATCGTGGAAAACCCATTGAACAGTTATTCTTGCGTACTGATGAATTTCAATCATTGTAAGTTCCATCATGGCAACAATGTGCAACTCATTATACATGTAAGTTATGATAAGTCTTATAGTCGTAATAACATAAGATGTGTCTTTTTAGCGCGCCTTTCAAGACATTATCAATATAATCAGCCAAAAATCTGTTAATAAATTCATGAACTAAAGATACATATAGAGAATGGTTAATTAGTTAAGAGTATTTTCAAAAAATAGGTGACATAAAAGGTATCAACTTTTCGGGTGCAAAATACTATTTGAAAATGTGAAACACAAAATTGTTTATACAGTGGAACGCCGCTATAACGAACATTGCGGGATCCACAGAAATTGTTTGTAATAGCCATCATTTGGTATAGCGATTTTAAGCTGCTGGTGCTCCAGTACTCACTTTCAACAAATAGTGTCCTCCAGAACTTCACCCTGCACGCCCTAATAGTTACTGAAAGATGACTTTGACCATGCATGCAGACTACAGGGTGAGTAAAAAAAACCAAAACCCAAATGTCGAGACCATTGTTTTAGGGAAGTTCTGCATGTAGCATTTTCAAAGTCTAGGATAGGAAAGCCCAATTCATAAGCTATCTTTTAGTATAAGAATCATTCAAATCACGTGTGTACTTTTTAAGTTACGGAATTTTAAACACAACCACCGTTTTAAGGTTCTGTCCACGGATCACAAAAAAGTTCAGTGTTCTTTCAGCAAAATGAAAACAAATCACATAAGGATGTGTGTGAATTGTTTTTGTTTTGCTAAAAGAACACACACCTTTTTTTGTGATCCGTGGACAGAACCTTAAAATGGTGGTGGTGTTTAAAATTCCCGTAACATG
Organism: Patiria pectinifera; assembly: GCA_029964075.1. NCBI lineage: Eukaryota > Metazoa > Echinodermata > Asteroidea > Valvatida > Asterinidae > Patiria > Patiria pectinifera. Next base: position 9,421,809 of record CM057147.1, on the reverse strand, counting down.
AAAAGTACATGAGTGATTTGAATAATTCCTGTACTCAAAGAAAGCTTATAAATTGGGCTTTCATATCCTAGATTTTTACAGTGCTACATGCAGAGCTTCAATAAAACAATAGTCTCGATATTTGGGTTTCGTTGTTTTTGTACTCACTCTGTATAGCCTACTACCTACAGCAGTGAGTGGCTTACCCCTTCCATTCCTTGGGGAAATAATAGCCACTTGTCACTCTTCTGTTGACATTTTTCAACAACAACTTTCTGTACGTTTTGTACACAAAAATCTGTAGCCAAGCACGATATTCAGTATAGCTGAATGTTCAGTATAGCGGTGTTGGGTATAGCGACATTGCACTGTACTTTTATCATACATGTATCCATGCAAATACTTCATTCTGTCTCTGAATTCTTGTTATTTTTAGGGATTGCTTAGCTGAGGTCCTTGGAGAGAAACCAGAGGGATCGAAAGCATAAAAGCAGTGTGAAGAGGTCGATAGTCCGTTCAATTCAGTGCCTGATTCATAAAACCTGTCAACCTCAGATTGGCAGCCACACCTTTGAGAAACAACTCAGTTTACTGTCAATCCATTGCATGGGCTGTGGAATACGAATGACAGTGTTTGGTAAAACAAAACCAAAAGGTCTTTTTCTGTCAATATGTCTACATCATTATTAAGTGTTCTACACCAAAATGTCTGGTGTTATTTTTTGTCTTAAATTGCTGTTGTTTTTTTTACATAATGACTGACCATCATGTGAAAGTAGGATACAGCATTTTGTTGATTTGTCTTTGGCAAGCAGCAAGTACTATACAGGATCTGTAACTGTACATGGTTTATATGTCAAATTGACCATCTCTGCAATGTACATGTATGTAATTGATATGTGACTTTACTTCGGCCTCTGTGAGTCTGTCTGTTTCAGTTTTGTGTTCTGAACTATGAAGGTATAGGCCCCCCAAAAAAGTCTCCGGTTTCTGGTATGGAGCTTGCCCTGAAAGTGGTGCAGCGATGCGTTTTTTTTCCCCCAACTTTTTTTTCTTCAAATGACAGCTGATGTTGCAGATGACGCTTCGATCCCCTTAAAACTCTCAAAAATATCCTTCAGGTTGGAGCTTGAGGTGACCTCAATAAGGCTTGAGAATGCTGCACCGACTTACGATCTCGACCGACATAAACATTCTTCGGTGAATGTGGATAGTCAAGACACAAATCAGAGAAAACAGTAACGCACAATTACAAAATTACAACACTGTCTGCAAATGAAGCCTGACTAAATTTAGTACAACATATATGGGAGCTCAGAGAGGCCACATACAGCTTATACTGGATCGTAACCCCATGTAAAACACGTTAAAATTGTGCAGCAGCAGGATTCCATCAAACCAGTGAGTTTGGCGGTTTTGAGACATCATCTTATATTGAAAAATTAACTTGCGTGCGCAGACCAGAAATCGAAGCCTTTTTTTTTGGGGGGGGGGGCCATAATTATAAAATAAATTGATCATGATTGCTGCATATTGAATGCAAAAGTCTGAACAGGAAAGTTGTTCAGTATAACACACAAAACACCCAGAAATTGATAATCACTACACATCTTAATCATCTGAGGATATTGATAATTATACATTTGTGGCAAGTTTGGATAGTTCCACTTTATGAATTTAACTTCATAAAGCTCTATTAAAAACTTGCATGTACTTTTCAAAATTGTCTGTTATCAGTATTTCAACAAAATAACCTCTAGTCAATTGAAGTATGTTCAATTTCAGTTACAAATTACCCAAATTCATTCTTTTTGAAACAAGATCAGCACACTGTTAAATGACATTTTAAAAATTGTATTTACAATGTCTTGAGTGTATGAAGTGATTTTTGTCTCTCTAAAATGATGAACTGCTTTATTTTCTTTTACTCTACAGTGTAAAAGGTGTAGTTGCTTAACTTTTATCACATTCATGTTTTAATAAAATAATGTAAGACATTTTCAATTAAAATTTGAATAAAATAACAATGTGTGAAACTGAAGGTGAATTTAATTCACATTGTTTTTCCTGCGAGTCCAATCTCTAGAAGTGGCTTTTAACTTGCAGCATTCTAAAGGTAATGAACAACATAGGTTTTGTTGTATTGTAATATTGCCTAGTCTAAGGCAGATTCAAGATGGGGGTTGGTTTGGGTGGCTACATACCCCGAACTGACAAAATGGAATTTCCCCCAATTTCCTGTAATCCCCCAAGTTACATCATTAACTTCATATTGCACATCTCAATTCATTGCTTCAAGACATTTGTATGCATGGACTGCAACATCTCTTCCACCTCCACCGTGTAACAGTGCGCACATATGTGGCACCTTCACAAGTTTTAATGTCCACAGTTACAAACATGACAAAGGTGAATACATGTATTTTTCTATTCTAGCTATCGGAATGTTGACAGATGAAAGAACACTCGTGTGTATACTAATTTTACACACAATGTTTGCGTACTTTGCGACCACTGTCGGTTAACCCTTGATCAACGAGAGTACTTTTTAGAAAGGATAATGTGTCATTCCATAGTGTAAACACGCATGCAACTTTTCCTCAGATTTGCAGATCTCATTCATGAATCATGCCTTCACCAGGCGCCAATCCAGGCGCGAGTTTTGGGGGTCCGGAGAAAAAATCCTGTCTACATTTCAGCATTGATTTGCTGATGAACCCCCCCCCCCCCCGACAGCCTTTGTAACAGATCAATAACCGATCACCCATGGGCCTCATTCACGAGTTGGCCATTTTTGTTGAGTTCCCTGAATGTATTTCATTAATTTAACTGTTGAATGGGATGGCGCCAGACTATTTTATGCAGGCACAATGCAGCCTTATTTACTGTCCATTGTTTTTTAATCTGGCTATTATTATTAGGGAATGTTTAATTACAAATTATAAATGATTCATTGAAGCAGACTGGAATTAATAAGAAATGAACTTGGTTTCATTTCTCTTCGCAAGTTCCAAAACTTAAGATTTCACCTCATTTTCAATTCAATGTGGCCGACTCATAAATAATGCCCATACCCATCATCTGATCAACGTTATAACCACATAGATAAACAACTGCACCACACAAGAATCTGAGTTGCATATCACCTGTTTATTTCATTAAAGCAAAAGACTCAATTCATTACACAATATCATATGTATGAAAAAAAAACAGACCAATGCCAAGACTGAATTGGGAAGTTTAGACACAAAGGTGTATCAAAAGCAACAAGCAAATCCTTAATACCGAAATACCAGGTGTGGTTTTGGTTCAAGTGGTGTAGTCAAGATCTCTTGAGACCTGATTTCAAAGACAAAATTAGTCGAATAACTAGCCTGTAGATTGTCGTCATTTGATGAAGAAATAATAATGAAAGGAGTCAACATTCTTTGGTATAAAATGTGTTCTTCTAGCCAACTTGTCCTTGGTAACTTTTCCGAGACCTTTTCAAAACCTTTTCAATATTTCTCGGTTTTAAAAATAAAAATAAATCATACTTTGACCCCAACTGATTGTGTGTTGAAAAGTCAAAGTATTAAAGCTAGAGTCCATCATTTGCAGCTATCCGAAAAGTAATTGGCGTAATTATTATTCAAAAACATAGTTGGTTGAAAGATAGTAAGGGGACTAAACTCCCTGTGAAATTATTCTTTCTGGCAAGCTGTCATTTTGAAGTAATCAACGAAAGAAGGCCTTTCCAACGGTGCTTCTTAAAACGCACCGTAGGAAATTTAAATTAGTAGTTCGTGTTGTTAGTCGGCGAAGCGCGAGCAAGCATTGGCACGATGCACACCCAAGCACGGCTGCTATAATTCGTCGGATCAGTGCGCGACATCGCGTAAATGCAATCGGCTCAGTGAGAACGTGTCTCGGACGCTGAATTCAGGCCCAATTCAAAACATGATTCAGCAACTTTTGATTTGAAATTGAGATCCTAGAATGCTGTTTTTCTCGGAATATACAGCTGAAGCTGAGCTGAAACTTCATCAGGTTAGTTGTTCAGTACCCTTCTTTAGATTTTGAGCACTTTTGTTGCCTCAAACGAACAAAATGCACAAATTACAAATGATGGACTATATCTTTAAGAGTCTTTGCTCATCAAGTAGTTGCTAAATCTAATGCTTCATTATATGAGTACATGTATTTATATGCGGTCTCAAGTAGGTTTTGACTACCACACTGCTTACAATATTGGGACCACTCCTTTCACTGAATGCTACTATAAGTGCAACATTGCAGTTTTTGAAGTGTGTTGCCTTATACCTGGAAAATAAACCACATTGCTAAATGCTTTTCAGACTAACTCCGCAGGCAATACACTTGGTTTCAAAATGTGCATTTTCCTACTGGTCTAATTTCACAAGCTCATTTGGAACACAGATTGTTGATGAGCACACAAAAATAAAGTAAAACAATTTTCCAACTAGAATGCATTAAAATAATTTCTCCGAATGCTTTTTAGCTTATTTGGCTTTACAAATTGAATATTCTAAGAAAGTTGCTTGCTTACTGCTAAATTACCCAGAGATGTTTAAATCAACTTCTTATACTACAGAGCATAACACAAAATTGCACAATTGTTCCAATAAGCATGTATGGGTGAAATAAGTTATGTACATGCAGAACGCAATAACTTATAAATAGAATGTAGTGAATTACAATGAGCTGGCATCAAATGTCACCTGCTCAGACTTAATTACAGCCAAGACCATTGATTCTGTTGTTCATCTTCATTAAATCCTAGTTAAGAAAGGGGGGGTTTTAGTCATTATTGGGAGACAACCTGATTTTTAGACATGTAAAACAAAAAATTCCTGCAAAATCTCTTAGAATTTTAAAAAAAAAATTGGGGGGGGGGGGGGTAGCAATGAAGCTGAGAGGTCTCTCCTACCCTTGTTTCCATCACAACACCACTCATACTGAGATACCATTTCCTTAATACCTATCAAATGTTTGATTCCCTTAAAATTCTTCCAACTTTGAAGTTGTAATGAGTCCTATGTTTAATACTAATAATAGTTGTCATGGCTAGTTCAGTGTCGGTTAAATAAACAAGTTCAAGTGCTTTTACTTTGCCCATCTCAGGGATAATAATGACAATTCAGAAGCATGACTCAAGTAAATGTTTGGTAAAAAGCTGCAGGCTAAACAATTCCAATTGCAGGATTTGAATTAAAGGAAAACACATTCTGATTAAATAAACCAGAGCTTTTTAGCTTATCATTTGCCCATTTTAAGAGCACACAGTCCTAAGCATCAAACATTTACTACAAAACTTAGTACAATAATTAGACCTGGTTACAATCAACATGCACATAGCATGCGTAAGACCTACTCCTTTGAAATGTATACATATGTAGACCAAGTCATTATATCTGTTAATATCTTTATATTATATTATTTATTTACAGGAAGCAAAAATACAAAAACACAATATACGCACAGCTTTAAATTAAGCAAGTTTTGATGAGCATATAGAATATAAAAACTGGTTAAGATACTGAATCTGTCTTTGTTAGTTTAAACTGCAGACAATATCATGGTGTAATTTACATTTTTGTAGGTCTCATTTCCTTCATGACATGGACTTAGGGGGTGTGTACCCACAAACTTGCTGACCAACCACTGTCATCATAACACTACTTGTTCCAATAAGAACACTTAGGACATGTAGGATTTTGGAGGTTATAACCTATCATATAACACATAACCTATCTAGCGTCATCACTGGTCATGGTCTCTGATGTGTGCAAATCCTGTGACTTTGGACTTTGAACAGTTGCACACATACGATGGACCAAAAGTCTGAGGCCAACGGGCGGGCCGATGGGCGGGGCCAATGGGCGGGGCTGATGGGCGGGGCCAATAGGAGGGCCAATGGGCGAGACCAAGAGAGCTATCCTGAGGAAGAATGGAAGGTTTCTTCCCTTATGCAAACTGCACCATGATTGTTACTATTTCTAAAAAGCAGAAAGTTTCTGACTGCCTCGTCTTGCCTGTAAATAAAATTCTAAGCGTCTTTTCATCATTTTTCAAATTAACTCTTTCTTTAATAAATGTATATCCTGAATAAACAGTCTTTGCAATGTGAAACAAAGCTTAGAGTATGTACAATATTGATGTCTGTAACTAGAAGTTTCCAAAACTACAATAAGGTAAAGGACTGGTAAATCACAAAAGGCATAGGCTGAAAGTCATCGCATGACCAAGGCTGGCATGCAAGTTTCTGGCTTCAAAAGTACTGATGCAAAAGGAAAATTCAAACAGGCACTATACAGAATTAAAGTATAATTTATACGGGACCTCCTGACTACAAATAAATCAAACATTGTCTGGAATTTTAAAAGAGTGCAACAAAACCTCTTTTCATTTGTGTATTAAATTCTGTTTTCAACTCCCAATTTACATATATGCTACAAATTCACCTAGGATACTTTAATAGCAATCTAAGTGGCATGCACCTTTTAATTATAATTTCACAATTCCATAATCTACGGATGAAATATCTACAGAACAGAACAGAATCCACTTAAAATGCTCTAAATAAATTACTAACTGCAATTTTGAATTTGATTTTTTTTCACATGCAAAAGGAATCTCCATAGCTGTATTTTTTTTAATTCATGCAACAATGTCTTGAATTATTTGACCAATCCCTTACCTTCAGGCATGTCAGGCTTAGAACATTTACAAGTTATGATTCAATATTAAGCACAGAAATATTTGCACATTAAAACAAAGCCCTAGGACAATCAGTTTATTTAACAAAAACGTCCTCAGATAGCGTGATGATACCACACAAATGTTTATAACATTGCATTATGAGAACCACGTCATTCATGTTCATATGAAGCTCTCTCTTAATAGCTCATCATGGTTTATCATGATGCCTACCAATGTGTATAGCTTGGTTAGCTCACCATAAACACCTGGGCCCAATTTAATGGTTCTGCTAACCACATAATTCTGTGCTTATGATCACCATTCTAAAAACAGCGCTAGCAGAAAAATTATGCGCTAACCCTGTAAGCACAGAATCCTTAGTTACGGGATGAATGCATGCGCAGAAGCCGAAATTCCTTGCTACCCCGTGAATTACGCTGACCGTAAGCGTGAAAGTTTCTACTATGGTAAGCCGGGATGTTTCGCTGACGGTAAGCAGAACCATTGAATTGGGCCCTGGACTATGCTTCCAATTATCCTATACAGCAAAAACAATGGTGTCTGAAATAAGGGTTTAACGTCTCAAAATGAATGACTATATGTGGTCTCAATCTTGTCCGTGGAGTTAAAAAATAGAATATGGTGGACTGAAGAATCTGTCTGTATGTCCCAGCTGGCTACCAGAATGCAATGCAAAACATTTTGATTTTGTTTGGTATCAGGGCAACTGTGCTTCCTTCACTCTGTCAAGCAAGCATTCAGATGTAGACATTCATTCATTTTAAACATTCAAATTATTCATGTTATTCTACAGAAGATGTGAAAGCCTACATTTTTTTAGACATGCTCTTTAGCAAGGACGAAATAATGCAATATTAAAAAAAACGAAAATGAAGACAATATTGCCTTGGCAAACTCAACAAATATACACTTTAAGCCAAAAAGCTGTGAAAGACAAAAACAATATTTTTTTTTGGAAAAGAAATCTGGAAATTTTGATCGTTTATTCAGAACAGCTGACTTCTAAGAGAAAAAAAATGAAGTTAAAATAAGTTTCTGTGTGTAGGATACTTTTGAAGTAAATTGTCAAGATTCCTACCAAATTATTTCCAAATTTGGTGGAGCATGCATTTGCAGAATGAGTTCATCTTTGCACTGTGTGCATTAGAACCCCAAGCAGTGGTAGAGAGATATGACAGACCACCACTGCAGTCAAACACATGATGCCCACAAAAAGCACAGCGGTTCCTGCTAACAAGTAGCCTTTAGTCAAGGCGCGCGTGTCTACCTGGACGCGTGGTGCCCCAGATTCTGGCACCAAAGAAAAGACCTGTCGAGTGGCAAAGCCACGAGAGCCTTTACCATCTCGTGGAGCTAATCATTATTCATTTTTTCATGTATAATGAATCATGCATGCATGCCGATATATATGAACCAATCACCACCAACATGCCTTGTTTTAGGTGATGACACGCGCGCGCCCTCGGGCGCATGCGCCGCCCGCGTTCTAAAAAAACAAGATGCGCATGTATTCACAACATGTCATGCATTATGCATGAAAATTGTCTACCAAATCGATAGACAAATGTAAAGAAAAACATAAGCGTTCTCCACGAGATGGTAAAGGCCCTCGCGGCTTCGCCGCTCATGCTACATGTAGTCTTTTTACGTGCCAGCATCCGGGGTGCGTCACATGTCCGGATAAGCGCGTGGGACTTGACTAAAGGCTAGCTAATAAGCTGCAACCACATACTGGACACACATTATCCTACTGACCTCTATACAGTAATCACACAGCGTCATCTGCTATTCCTGCACACAGTCTATATATAACCCTCTCAATCCATACTGCTGGAATCAAGCATCTTTCCTTTCCAATAACTGATTCTCCTAGGGCCTGTAACACACATCTAGCAGCCTACACCTACCCATCTCCTCTGCTGCTATGACTCTGGGGCTTCCTTGCTGAAATACGGCGCTGACTCATTGACGAGCAGAGTGTGGCAGATATTGCATACTGGCATCTTGCGTTTGCGTGGACCACTCTCCACTGTGTGACTAAGACACTCTGGACAGAAGACTTTACCACAATGCATGCAGTGGTGCTGAAAATAAAACAACCATGGATACATACAGTCTTTCAAATACACTACTGAAATCTTGCTAAATATGTCAAGGCAATAATTAAAAAGCCCAGACAATTATACTGAAGAAAACCCTATGCAACTGAAGTCAAATAGTCAAAGGATAGACTGGGGGAGAATAAATAATCCATGAAATCGGCAGAGAGTTTGAGGGTCAGTGAGAATCCCAGATCAATGTGCATGCATAGTCTGTGGTAGTATATGCTTGTATTTGCCTCAAGGCAGAGTTTTAACGATTCACTGATTTTTGTGACTCGAGTCAAGCCGAGTCATTTGGTCAGGAAGGCCAAGTCGAGTTGAGTCGAGTCAAGTATTCAGCACGAGTCAATTCGAGTCACAAATATTTGAACACTATACAATAAATATACATGAGAGAAAGTCAAATTTAGGCCTTTTTATATTTACATTTGGGCTACTACATGTGGCGACACCACATTTGACTCTTAATGAAAATAAAAAGGGGTGCAAGCTGATGATCGCCATTCAACTAATGGGGAAATTGATCAAACCACGTATGTATATATACATTATTCACGAACATTCTAACTTGATGTGAACAAAAACTGGCACAGGCGTAAGTCATTGCAAATATTTTTTTTTGCAAAGTTTCGCTTTTATTTTTGGGACTCTAGTCTTATTAGCCTTCCTCGAGTCGAGTCATTCTGATGAGGGAATCGAGTCGAGTCAAGTCATTTGCTCGCAGTGACTCGAGTTGAGTCAAGTCATTTGCCCTCAAGGACTCAAGTCGAATCGAGTCACCAAAAACTGAGACTTGAGTCGGACTCGACTCGAGTCATTGACTCGAGTCATTATAACTCTGCCTCAAGGCATCCCTTACAATACCAATTTCTTTTGTTCTATACAAACATATATAGGTAAAAACACCTTGAATTAGAAAGCTCAGGAATTACAGATTTCAAAAGGAATCTTTAAAAATCCTGAAATCAGGAAAAAAAATTGACCAAAAAAATCCCGAGATCAGGAAAAAGTCCTAACAAATCTCACCCTGAAAAGTAAAGGGAAACAACTTTGTGTGACTTTGGATAAATGTGATCCGAGGCAACAAGCCACAAAATTAAGGAGGTTCCACCACATTACCCTTGGGAGAAAACTTGCAAGAAGAATTTGACAAGGTGGCTGTGACCAGTTATACTTTGGGGAATCAGTTGTGTGCTGCCTCCAACAATCTATTGTGGATGGTCAATCATGATGAACAACAGTGAAAAGGTCAGGAGATATTCACGTCTAAATAATACTGTATGAGATCAAAGCTGGAAAATCACCATTACCACACTGATCCAGGCAAGATCAGGGCCATATCTTGAGAGATTCAACATTGGCTTTTCAACTGCCATGTTCACTGCTACTTAAGTCATCCTTGCTTAAAGATATAGTCCATCATTTGTAATTTGTGCATTTTGTTCGTTTGAAGCAATAAAAGTGTTCAAAATCTAATGAAGGATACTGAACAACTAACCTGATGAAGTTTTAGTTCAGCTTCAGCTGTATATTCCGAGAAAAACAGCATTCTAGGATCTCAATTTCAAATCAAAAGTTGCGGAATCATGTTTTGAATTGTTTTGAATTGCAGCTATACGCGATGTCGCGCACTGATCTGATTATAGCAACCGCGCGCGCCTGTGCGTGCCAATGCTTGTGCGTGATGCGCCGAATAACAAAACGAACTACTAATTTAAATTTTCCTACGGTGCGTCTTACGACGCACCGTTGGAAAGGCCTTCTTTCGTTGATTACTTCAAAATGATAGCTTGCCAGAAAGATTAATTTTACAGGGAGTTTAGTCCACTTACTATCTTTCAATCAAGTATGTTTTTCAACAATAATACGCCAGTTACTTTTTCGGATGGCTGCAAATGATGGACTATAGCTTTAACACACATTTTGAGACCTGTCATGTTTCAACTCTGAATATACAGCAATGATTTGAATGTTTCCATTTCTTTGAAAGATTTTCAGGAACTGACCTTTTTCTTCTTGGAGCTGAACCCTCCTTTACATCCTTTGCATTGCTCAACATCATCTTCATGTGCCCATCGTACTTCGTTGTCTTTCTGTCGTATGTTCTCTAGCTGGACCTGGCCCAAACACAAAGCAACAGCAATGCATGATTTCTCCTCTGACATACATTTTATCACTTGACTGTTACTACCAATAATCCTACAAAAAATCCAACGCCTTGGTTTGCATCATTAAACACTAGGCCCAAAAAAAGGTCTCCAGTTTCTGGTATGGAGCTTGCCCCGTAAGTGGTGCAGTGACAGGTTTTTTTTTCCCTACTTTTTTTCTTCTTCAAATGTCGGCTGTTATTGCAGATGACGCTTCGATGTCCTTAAAACTCTCAAAAATATCCTTCAGGATAGAGCTTGAGGTGACCTCAGTAAGGCCATAAGGCTTGAGAATTCTGCACCCACTTACGATCTCGACCAACACGAACACTCTTCGGGAAATTTGGATAGTCAAGACAAAAATCAAAGAAAACAGTAACATCAGACAATGCAGTAACATCGACATCGTGCATGTGCTGCCAGGCTGGTCATTAGTCTGCTCCCTTACATAAAGCGCTAATTAAAAAGCGTTTACAGGTTTCAGATACATGACCACAGTCTGGCTTCCAGACGCACAATTACAAAATTACTAAACCGTCTGCTAATGGTGCCCGACTAAATTTAGTGCACAACATATGGGAGCCCAGAGGGGCCACATAAAGCTTATACTTGATCATTACCCCATCTAAAACACATTAAAATTGTGCAGCAGGGGGATTCTAGTCAAACCAGTGAGTTTGGCAGTTTTGAGACATCATCTTACATTGAAAAAACCCCACCTTTTTAATTTGGCTACAGCAATGCGCGCGCAGACCAGAAACCGGAGACTTTTTACCCTATACAGCTCAGCTCATGTAAGATTGGGGGCTTGATGTCCCAAGTTGTTGAAGTAAAGACAGTGTTCCATTGGGTACTTAGTGTTTTCAATGAAGGAAACTTCCACGGAATAATGAACAGAGAATTTGGGTTACAAGTCTATAAACTGACCCAAACTTCCCATTTTTTACCTGTCCGCTGAATTGCATGTATTAACCTGCCATACTTTGAATTAAAGGGAATGTACAACATTTGCTTTTGCTGCAATTTTCAGAAATAAATGGATTTGGAGGATTAGTATGTTATAGCAAATATTGTTAAAATGACTTGTTTCACGATTTGGGCTTGTAGATGCTGGAAAAACCAAGAAAATCAATCATGTTCTTGTAGTCTGGTTCCCTTACCCCACTTAAAATGAAACAGAGCAATTTATAAACTTTGCGGAATTGTAAGGTTAGAAAATCAGTCTAGCAGGCTTGAACCCCTTTACAGGTGTGTAATCAATTGCAAAGAAAACGCGGAATAACTAATTATGAAAAATTAGGAGCACTTTTTGAAAAAAAGCCAGTTTTTTCCAACGCTGGTCGGCCGACCAGCGTTGGAAAAATCCCATTTTTCTTGAAAATGACAGCAAACCAGGAGCCACGATTTTACAGAATGTTTTAGACTGTCATTCCCTAACAATCCAGTAAGGTATTTCGTGATAATTCGATCATTTCGTTTTGTTATGTTTGCAAATGTTGTATCTTCCCTTTAAAGTAGATGTACTTCAAATGTAACTTCTCTGAAAGTGCATTCGCTTTATACTTGGAACAGACATGTGAATGGAGTCCATTCATGACAAGTACATGTTCATGATACTTTGTGAGTGCTTGTGATAGCCCGTTGTCTGCACGTATTGGTTCGCACCCGTATGATGTCAAGTACGCACAATCCACTTTATACTGAATGTGCACAAACATGTACTGGCATCTTCACCTGAGTACTGGGCATACATTGGCAATGTGTTTGAGTCCCTCCTACCTCTCTCTTTGTAACCTATTGAGGGGGTACTTATGCAAAGAGTCTATAGCACCCATAATAGGTGCCACTTCTGACCTGCAGCGACTGTGATAACCTGACAAAGTCTCTCTGCACTGCTTCGCTGTTATCTAACTCCACTTGTAGAGACTGCAGCTTGTTCTTGCTCTCCCTGGCCTCTGTCTCTAGCTTGCTCTGAAAAGCATATTATGTTCCAAATAATAATAAATAATATTCATAAATACCTAAGACAGTTTACGCATTCCTATTGGTCGAGAGCCCGTCACGTGGCCGGTCTTAAACGGATGATAAAGACATGGCTTTTCCAGTGTCACATAAAATTTGGACTCCCATAAAATCTGGTGCCTTTTAACATTTCATTGATTGAACGTTCACATTCCTCTCAAGTATGCATGCGCAATACTACCAGTGAATCAGTATTTCATGGTCCGAAATTCACACTACACCAGCCCAGCTGCGTTTTGCGCGCAGTACGCGCGACGCGCACGCCAATGTCCTTATAAGGTAACGAGTTGTGGAGGGGCATTCCATATTATAGTCAGAGGGGTGTTTCGTAAAACATGAAGTAAAATTGTTGAACACAATGGTTGATAACGTCTAGTTTTTGGCTTGTTTTGATTTTTTGACCGAAAATATTTGGTTTTTTTTGACCAAAAAGGTATTTATGAATGGGAGTAAATATGTGTTCTGTCGGTATTAAACACTCTGTTTAAGACCGGTGGGAGTCTGGATGGGAAATAATTACCCTCGGCTTTGCATCCGAGGGTAATTAAAACCCATCCAGACTCACACCGGTCTTAAACAGAGTGCTATAATACCTCCCAAACACACATTTATTCCCTTAATAATAATAATAATAATGTTGATTTTCTGTAAAGCAGTGAGGTGGGGTCCCTGTCTTAGTCAAGACAGGACACATCATGTGCATGCATTAATTCATATTCACCATGGGCAGGCAACGGGAACACCATATTTTTAAGCAATGTGCAATAACCTTGTTCATGCAAATGAGTGAGAGTGGCCACACAGTGTACAGGGTGTGGATGTACCCTCAGTTCAAACACGGATCCTCTACACATGGGTAAACGACTCATCTGAGCTCGTGTACAAAATGCACGGAACGGATTGTCTACATGCGTGATATGCCGTGTCTGCACATAGGACAATGCATAGAACATGTAGAACAATCAGAGATGCCACAGGGTCTGCTTGAAAAAACCGGAACTGGGTCTGCTTGAAAAAAACCGGAACTGCTGCTTGAAAAAACCGAACTATTTTGTGTGTGAAAAAGCCACTCCGAGTCCGACACAAAGTCCCCGTTGTCATCTTTATCTTGTAGCCAAGCCCAGTTCTGTTTATTTTTTAATTCTGCTTCTATGGCCTTTAAGGTGTCGGTTCGTTCAACCACTTTGACTTTTTCCATATTCCTAATATTTATTCTGCCTACCTGAATTTCCAACGTAATATTCGAGACGAAACGTGCATGATTCCACAACACTGCACTGCTGTCAGTGTGCATGACCTTTGCACTATGCGATGCGCTCGACGAAAACATGGTTGGTGCCCGGCGTTTTTTGTATTCACATATATCACTGCCGTCGGAAACCACCGATAACTGAGATGACAGACTTGATTTCCAGGCTTGAATGCTATGTGTGCTTAGCGCACAACACGCCCGCACGCGGTGAAGCACGCGCGAGGCGCCGATGTATACTGCGTGCAAGTACGTTGGCCGCCTGTATCGCATGCAGGCCTGGAACAACAAGGAATGCTTTAAAGACTACTTCAACGAACAACGTTGTGCTGTGCATCCGCCTAAATGTACTGAATCGAGAGCGCTAACGAGGTAAAAATCAACGCATTTCCACAGTTTTTCTTCTCTTTTTTCCCGTTTATTTTGACGGCCGGAAAAACTGGAATTTTGTGAGATTTAAAAAAAAAAAAAAGAATTCTGGTTAAAACCGGAAAGTGGCATCTCTGAACAATGCGCGCGCCATGATCGCCGACAGCTGGCATCCTGACAGAAATTTGACCACTGAAAGACTCCAGTCGCGCATCGAGTCTCGCGCACATACGACGCGTAAGTGCCATATCACGTATGTCACCAGAAATTTGGGGAAGTCATTTATGTGTAGAGGATCTGTGGCTCAAAGGAACGTTCAGGGTGAAGATAAGGGGTGAGTAATGCCTCATGTCTACTATGAACATAACAAACCCCACTAGTATGCAAACACCAGTAGGGTACGTGTTCATCTTTGCCATTTCTCATTTCCATTTGCTGATGTGTTTACTGTGAGGACAGCACCACCGGTTGACTACTGGTTGATTTGTTTAGATTATTTCACCTCTGTGCAATTATTTTAGTGAAAATATCTCGAGGTAAAATATTGGTCAGACATCCCTGTCCTGGATTTTTGCTGTACATTATGACCAATAATGATATCCAACTAAGCCAGTCCATCTATGGGTGATGAGTGTTGGTTTGAGTGTTGAGCTGATCCATGGGTTAACCACAGTTTGTGCTCATAGGTTGTGGTACATCAATAGCTTACAACCAATTACCCACGGTGTTTATTGAGTGAATTTGGTGGCCATCAACCATAGATTGAGTGATGCATCCCAAGCTTATCAGTCATTTCTGTCAGTATTTCCTGTGTGAATTCATACCTTCAATTGTTGCAGTTCCTCCACCTGCGCTTGTAATGCAGCAATGACCTCTCGGGACTTGGTCTCAATATTCTTCTTGGTTTCCTGTAATTCCTGCAACGACTGCTGAGTCTCTTCAAGTAGCTTCTTCTCCTTCTCAAAGTCATCCCTCTGACTCCTCAACAGCACTGTCAGAGTAGAAAACATACATGCACAGCCAATCACATATCATTTCATTTATGGAGTTAAGTTCACAAAATCACATCGTTTCTCAGTTGAAACTAGGAACATAAAATGGGAGGGCACTTTTTTAACCACTTCCGAGAGTCCCTTGGATGGGATGCATACGAGTTCGCGCGTATAGCACGACACATGCCCGACTCTTTTTATTCTTAATGCGCACAAACCCATAGTGTCAGGCTTCGTCAGCAATGCGTTCGAATGTTTCTTCGATAGTTCTCCCCAAAACTCTCTCTTTCTTACAGTTGAGGGGGTACTTGTGCACGGTGCCCATAACCATCCATGTAACAATTGGTTAGAATGAAAATCTCACAGTTACTGGAAAAAACACTGTAGTTGCGAGGCACTGATGTTAAACACGGGCTATGTCTGGTGTAAAACCCATTTTTTACCTTTTTTGAGAATGCTACTATTGTAACTGCCCAACTTTGAGAATGTAACAAAATACTCCTGAAAGTTGAGGTATGATTCGGAGCATGGACACATAACATTGAAAACATTGACAATATACTGTGATAACCCCCACAAAAAAAGACCAAACCTATGTAAAAAATCATCACATATTTTGATTAAAAATATTATTTCCTTTAAATGAAACGAGAAGTAATTGCAGGGGCTCTATAATCACCTGGAAACACCCAAAGCAGCTGCAAAAATTAGACAGATCGGATTTTATTACAGAGAAAAGTACATCAACTAGAAATGTTAGCTTTTGTAGAGATGTAACCAATCGTCAGCCACCTGTCAATAAGTGGGCTTGGGTCTGAGGTGGAAGTGTTGAGTCTCTCAATCACGTAGGACTCAGTAACACTGTGGTTTACACTAATTCTCTCCGAACAATTTCAACCTTTACTGTTGTTTTGGTCCTAATAAACTGATTGTGCGTGCCTCCATTGGTCTTGCCACAATTATCACCACCAACATCGCTATTAACACCAACAGAAATCATCACTCAAGTCATAACCACTCCCACCATCATCATACATGTATTCTCATCCTGACTATGGTTGCCACAACAACTCACTGAGTTCCTCCTTATATTCGTCCATCTCCATCTGATAGGTATCCTCCAGGGTCATCTTGGTGTGTTGTTCTGCCTCTAGCTGTTCCTTCAGGAAGCTGTTCTCGTTTCTTAACTTTTCCTCAATATGCTCAGCATTGACACGGACAGTCACAATGTCCTCCCTGTACTTGAAACACAGGGCCTGTAACTCCTATCAAGACAATCAGGGATCGTACAAGCCACATTTATATTTACTCTTACCCTAATTCCCAAGGTATTTTGTGACATGTTTGATAAGAACAATCCTGAATCCTCCAATTTAATGGCACACTCTTTGCGCATCAAATACCATTATTATCTTCAAGTAAACTTGAATCCTCGATCCTGATTGGTCGATCCATGGCAACAAGCCGTGCTTCATATTGCAATGTAGCACGGCCATTCCGCACTCCGCGTTTCGCGCTATTCCAAGATGCCCGCGCCATTCTGTACTTAACACGCACATGTAATAGGATAACTGATAAAAAGTTCGTGTACAAGCGTGCGTGTTCAATTTTTTTAGTGCGTCAAGTTTGCTTGAAGATAAATTTGTTATCACGCTCGCGCTCATGGAACACGGAAAACGTAGCGCGTCAGTGTTCCACTTGCGCTCGCTGGATAACTAATGCTATTAGTGGCTGACAGTACTTTCCTAGAGACTTTACTCAAGAGTCGGCCATATTTAATTGAAAGCGAGGTAAACTCTTCATTTTTGGAACTTCCTTACCAATTAATACCAGTCTGCTCCGATGAATCATTTACATTTTGTGATTAAACACACCCTAATGTTTTAAGCCACACTTAAAAAAAAAAAATGAAAGCGAGACTTGGAACGCACTCCAATCATAAAATAGTCTGGCACCATCCCGATCAACAGTTTGCAATTTATAAAATAGATTCAGGGAACACGATCGTAAATACGGTCTATAGATGAATCCAGCAACAGTACTGAAATGCTTGAGGGTGCCCGACTAGGTAGCTTACAACAGTAAGTCCAAATAAAACAGGGATTTGCATTCTAATTGTTTCGAATTATTCTTAACTACAACTGCAATAGACAGTATTAACCCCAACCGAACTCGACCCATCAAAGTCCAACAGCAGGTGATGTTGAAATCTGTTAGAATGGGTACAGTACCCCTATAAAACTGATGGTCTTTTACATTTGGGGTTGGCATACCTCCAGAAACTAAGTCCAACAGTGTGTGTGTACAATTTCCCATGTGGGTGTTGGAATTTGCCAGAATGGGTATGGTTCCTTGTAAATTAGGATAGGGAGTTAGGGTTAAAGAAGGGACATGCACGAAGAAGTTGTACTGCTGATAAATGCTCACATACAGTGAAATCTTGATTTGTCAAACTCGAAACTCCGCTTCTTTTTATTTTAACAAATCAGTGAGGATTTTTAATTCCTAGATTTTTTGTAAGGAAAAATACTTACATCTGGATTGCAAGGCAAGTTGAAATCGTCTCCAGACATAAGAGACACATGGAGAGTTCTCTTAGCACTTAAGCTATCGTTCTCTCTCTGTAGTCTGGTAACCTACACATAAAGAACCAAGATTATCAAGCAACGTATAGAGATTAGTAACATTTAAAGATATACATGTAGAAAGAAAACAAAAAAGCTCTTTCCTCTCAAACCAAGTCTCCAAAATTGTTGAACACAAATTGAAAAAAACTGTCCAGGGAAGAAAGTCAAATCTCTTCCTTAACCCTCACTCCCTGCTCAGAAAACCAAGTCCGCCAAAATCCATCACTGACGTGTAAAGCAGACTTCACATAATGCTTCAGGACCAAATCCGCCAAAATCCAACACAAATCTACCACTGCTATAGGTGGATATTGATGGACTTGGCACTCATGGCCTACCTACCCAAATCCCCCAAAGGGGGGGGGGGGGGGGGAGATGGATTTTGATGGAGTTGGGAAGGTTATTAAGGGAATAAATGTGTGTTCGGGAGGTATTATAACACTCAGTTTAAGATCGGTGGGAGGCTGGATGGCTGATAATTACCCGAGGCGAAGCCGAGGGTAATTATTACCCATCCAGACTCCCACCGGTCTTAAACAGAGTGTTATAATACCGACCAAACACACATCTATTCCCATTCATAAATACCTTTTCGGTCAAAAAAACAAAACAATTCTTTTCGGTCCAAATTTCAAAACAAGTCAAAAACTAGACGTTACCAACCATTTTGTTCGACAATTTTACTTCATGTTTTACAAAACACTCCTCTGACTATAATCATGTTTTACAAAACACCCCTCTGACTATAATATGGAATGCCCCTCCACAACTTGTTACCTTATAAGGACATTGGCATGTGCGTCGCGTGTATTGAGCGATGTCACGCAAAACGCAGCTGGGCTGGTGTAGTGTGCATTTTGGACCATGAAATACTGATTCACTGGTAGTATTGCGCATGCATAGGTGAGGAATGTGAACGTTCAACCAATGAAATGTTAAAAGGTACCGGATTTCATGGCAGTCCAAATTTCATGTGACACTGGAAAAGTGTTTAAGACCAGCTAGCCATGTCTTTATCATCCGTTTAAGACCGGCCACGTGACGGGCTGTCGACCAATAGGAATGTGTAAACTGTCTTAGGTATTTATGAATGTTAATTAAAGTTCAAAGTTGAATTTCAAATCGTTATCAAATGAGCCAGAACACAGTCTCCTGGTCAAGATGATATAAGGGCATGGTCTCACCTCCTGATAAACTTGTTCCCTGGATTCCATCAGCTTTTGCTGCAGAGGAAACAGAACAGAGAAACCATTATATAATATCACTGCATCACATCATTAGGCCAAAACAAACAATTGTTGTGTTACCCTCACCTGACCGACCAGTACTTTTTTTCCTTCGCAAGTCAACTGAATTAAAAAAAAAATTAACAAAACTTGACGCTGCTATCTCTGCTTGGTAAATGCCATAATTTGAATTTTGGTACAACGCGTGCATGCCTCACAAGTAGTACTGTGCCATTTGCACATGCATGCAGCTCACGTGCAGTACATGTGTCGGTATAGGGGTACTGGTAGCCCAGGTTGGACGACGTCTTCATTGCATTACGACTGACGTACAGGGTATAAATTCTACCACCACTGCGAAAAAATTTTAACACATTTTTTTCATATTTTTACCTGACAAAGGAAGCTGAAATTTCACTTCCTTTTTCTTTGTGTCCAGAATTGTGCCTGCGCTGGGTTTAGAAAAGGCAAATATGTCTGCGGGCGGCGTGTTTACTGAAAATAAACCGCAAGTTCTACGCTTTCGTTGAAAACATTTTCAGTACAGACTTCCGCGTAAGTGAAGACACGCGCATGCCGTTTGCGGCAGTTGCGGCAGTGTGCTAGATGTGCATGCAAGCACGCGCGTAATCTTCACACAGGGAGTCCGTACTGAAAATGTTTTCAACGAAAGCATGGAATTGCGGTTTGTTTTCGGTAAACACGCCACCCATGGACATATTTGCCTTTTCTAAACCCAGCGCATGCACAATTCTGGACACAAGGAATATGTAAGCGAAATTTCAGCTTCCTCCATCAGGTAAAAATATGAAAAAAATAGTTTATAATATGGCAGCAGACGTTCATACCCTGGACTCCGTTGCGTACACAACGGAGTCCAACCTGGGCTAGGGCACTGGTAACCAGTGTTGCAGTCGAGTACTTTTTTCCGAGAACAGAGTACTGCCGAGTACTTAGGTTGCCGAGTACGAGTATGAGTACGAGTACTTGTGCTTCTGAGTACGAGTACGAGCACTTGCATTTCCAAATATGGGTACTAGTACATTGCGTTTGAAGTCTAAAATTATGTGTACTGTTCATCACTTGTGATACAAACTAGGGATCGTCTTTGTAAGAAGTTTTCAATTATTTGAAATTAATTATTTTTTTAAATCTGCAACAGCAGTCTCAAATCAATGTGTTTTCCAAGGAAATACAACACCGCTGAGATACAGACATGAAAGTTAAGGTGAAACGTCTTTTAATAACATAAATCTGCAGTGCTGTGCATTTAATGTCCCCAGCCTTATTATTTCGGGGCCCGTCTTTCTTCCTCATGTATTTGATGAAGTTTGATGTTGTGCCAGACTTTTCTGTGATGTGAGCAGCGCAAAACATGCAAGCTGCGCTGTGGCGTTTGATACCATTTTGCACAAATTATTTGTGATCTTTGATGCCAAACTGTACGATAGTGGATACAGACAACATATTTCGTGATTTTTGTCACGAACAAGTTACAACTTGGGCACAAAAGTGCCACAAATTCTTCACAGGCTGACAATTTTTGACATGCGAACGTGGAAGGTAAAACGTGCAACGTGGCAGATTTGTAAACGTACGTGTACTACGCATATGTCTGCTTCCCTGACTTGACAATCATAGGCCTGTGTTTATGTCTGTAGACCTGATGCCGGAAGCAGACTAGGGGCCGTTTTCCAAACCCCGGCACTGGCGCCATCTCTTTCTCCATTCATGCAGGTTGGCAATGGGGCTGGACCCTGATGGGGAGCCGAAACCGGGGTTTGGAAAACAGCCTTGCTCCAATCACCCAAGTTTAATAATCGAACGACTATTTTGAGGAACCCCTCAGCGTTTCATGTCCATGACTGGCCATTGTGCATAATTGGCCCACGCCCAGTCAAACCAATATACAGGGCCACTCACGGCTAGCTGTTAATTGTGTTTGTCCAGACGTGCGCAGAGGAAAGTCAGGAAACTTTGATTTCTCCGCAAGCCAATCAACCATTTTAAACTGAAAATATCGATAAAATAAGGCCGTGGTAAGTTAAGCTATACCATTTTTATCGAATACTGCTATTCGAGTACGAGTACCTTGATGATCGAGTACAATTTCGACATGTCGAGTACGAGTACTTTGCTGCCCGAGTACGAGTACCGTCATTTTTCGAGTACGAGTACTTTGTCATTCGAGTACAAGTACAAAAATACGAAGTACTGAAATGAAGATAGTCAGTACTTTAACTTACCAGTCTATCATGTATTTCATTATGTTCTCTCAGGTACTGCTGTCTGAGATCCGTCAGAAACTTCTCCGATTCCTGATTGATGGAGTTGGCATTAGCGATCTACAAATCCACAAAAAAATACCTCTTACACACTGATCTGAAAACTTCTCCCTTTTTTTATAAACCTTTTTTTTTTAATGTATTGTCTCTTTTAAAGCATATACTAATCCTAAAAACATACCTGTAACTGAACCAAATACATGAATCAGAAAAATACATGAATCAGAAAAAAAAAGTATGTATTCAGCTTGCTTTTACATGTACTATTTTCCCCCATGGAACATATAAAATTCAAGAGAAAAAAACAACGCCAAAAACAGTACCAAACCAACCCTATTGTTACAGCCAAACTCTACACTTTTTAGGCAAGTTTAAAAAGCCATAAACAAAAAACACAACGCTATTGTCCATAAACACTTGGACATCAAAAATGCTTAGAAAATGTATGCTAGTCGTATTTGCAGGTATGATTATTCATAATAAATACATTTGGTAGGAAATCTCAGCGTTTTATCTGCATGAGCTAGTTTTCATTCATGGTGGTGACAGTGCATGAAGTATGCAGTAAAGGTAGACTGGTTCCTAATGCTAGAGAACATGATAGCAAAAACAACGATCAGTTTGCATGTATACCCCCCCCCTTTTGATGGCAATGGGGTATCAGTTAACAAAAAAGTGCAGCAGCCTAGCCCTACACGTTCCAACTCGGACATCGTCAAAAACAGTCATTGAAAACATTGCTGGCCAGGAGAATTCTATGAGATTTTACAAAACTTGATCCCTGTTTTCCATGACTGTTTTTTTTTCTCCATTTTTTGTATTCATCCCAAGGTCTTAAGGCTTGTGATTGTACATGTTGTGATCATCTGTTGGCCATTGTCCCTTGACCAATGTCGTACATTAATGTACACCAATAAAATCCTCAATTTTGACTCAATTTTTTCAGCCTGAAAAGTTGTCTGAATGAAGCAAGTTTTATTATTTTGGGGACAATTTTGATAAATTTCATGGCGAAAATTAACAAATTTGGGGCCAACAATTTGCACTGGGTATCATTACTGAATATGCAATACAGGGTGGTTAAAAAAAAAAGGACACCATCA
The DNA here is from genome assembly GCA_029964075.1 of Patiria pectinifera. Taxonomy (NCBI): domain Eukaryota; kingdom Metazoa; phylum Echinodermata; class Asteroidea; order Valvatida; family Asterinidae; genus Patiria; species Patiria pectinifera. Next base: position 9,398,985 of record CM057147.1, on the reverse strand, counting down.
TTTGACAGCAATTTTCACCTATTTTTAAAAATTATTTGTAACTGTCGATTAGTAGCTATTAAAGTACTGGCCTTAAAGCAAATGTGAAACGGTCGACACACTGAAACAGTGCGGTTTTGTCATCTTAGAGCTCGCACACAAAGACTTCACGGCTCTGCAGTGAATGTGTTTGCTCGTGAATGGGACGAGCTACCGGAATCTCTGAGGTCTGGCGTCGTTGAAATGTCATTAAATAGCTGGATCAATTCCCTAAGATGCCACCTCTGCCGACCACAGTAACTGTACTTGGTCCTTTTAGTTCTTTGTGTATTTTTAACGGGGAGGGGGGGGGGTTGACATTTTTTCTCATCTCTTGCTTTATAGTGAAAAGGGTTTCGGGTGGCGCCGTGTGGAGGGAGATCTCTTCTTGAAAACCGGTTCTTTTCAGAACCATACTTCTTCCAGGAAGAGATTTCTTTCCACATGGCATTGCCCGTGATTCTGTCCACTTTAATGCCAGCTGCCATGCTTAGCTTCAAGGCGTATATCGTTTGTTTAATAGGGTTTTTTTGTATCATTTCGGTTTGCAGTAACACCATGTGGTGATAACTGCTGCTCAGCAGATGTTTAGTTCTGAAAAGAACTTGTCGTGCTTGTTTTGTTTTGTTTTTGCTAATTCTCAACTGTTTTTTTTTTTATATTAAAGACGTAATATTACGTCTTTTTACTTGCAACGAAACTTTTTTTACTTGGGGGGGGGGTGGGTGGCATTTTTCTCATGTTTTGTTGAATTATTTTCCTTATTTTTTCTAATATTTGTTGTTGTTTTTTATTGCGTGTATTGAAACTTTTTAACTTTTTTAATGTTTAATGTGGACATCCACAATAATTGGGTCTTTGAACTATAATGGGGGGGGGAACATTTTTTACCTGTTCTTTTTGTTGGACTATTTTTTTGGTTTTGTTCTTTGCTTTTTATCTTGTTTTTTTCTCAACGTGGTATTTTGATGTTAATTTTAGGGGACGATAACTTTTAGCATTTATACCTCTACCATTTTTAATATATGCTTTTATTGTTAACACATTTTTATAGATTTTTATAGATTTATATATATTCTTTGTGTAGCCAGAGGTATTGGAATTGAAGGCCTTCGGGCCACAGTTTTTAGGTAAACTTTTTTAATTCCGGGCATATGCCCCTGGCTTTCGTCATGTTCGTTTTTGTTTTCTTGGTTTTTGGTTTTCTCTATATGTGAATGTTTGTTGTTTGTTTTTAATGCCGAATAAATAATAATAATAATAATAATAAGTAGGTGAAAATTGCTGTCAAAAGTGGGTGTCCTTTTTTTTTAACCACCCTGTACACCTGACTACAGCTAGTCTGCATAACAACAGTTTCTGGACCTGCCTAACCTAATTTAAAACATTATATTTCTGGCTGTGTGTGGAACATACTTTCACTTTGTAATGGCCTGTATGGCTTCATACATGGTCTAGATTGTCTGTGTACCTGGCTCTGTGCATCCTCTGCAGCATTCTGTAGACTTTCCTCAAGCTCCATTCTAAGTCTCTTCTCTCGGGAGACATTTTCTCTTTCTGTGTCCAACTCCTATGAGTGAATAAAACACGGGCACACTCTCAAAAAGAATAGTTAAAAACGTTCCAAACACTAACTCACAACATTTTGGGGCAGGGTCAGAAATTTTGCCATGATTCATTTGGAACGATTGCTCCATGATTCCTAAATTTACTGAACTTTTCATGAAATTCACAGGAATTTATAAACCGTAACCCTTGAATTATTAACCGTAATACAAGTCACTAGTGGTATCTACCCTCTTGAACGCATGTGAGAGCTGGACACTTGCAGCAGATTCTGAATGAAGAATCCAGGCATTTTGAGTACTAGTGCTATAGGAATTTCCTCTGCTACAAAGAGCACAAGACCAATGACCATGTCAGGCAGCAAGGAGCCTGTCCTTACAGAAGTAAAGCACTGCTGACTCCCTGTCTAAGACCATCCTTATAATAATAATAATACCGGAGGCCCTGCTGGATATGGCCGGAACCAAGAGTTGTGGAGATCCCTGACTCCGTTGTGCACAAGTTTTTGCTAAGCATGAACATAGAGTGTCAACCCAAATGCTCAATGTACACTGCTGATCAATGCTTACCATATAGGCTTAGCAATATGTTCTGAAGATAAAATCTACACCATTGGACCTTAGGCCAAAAAAAAGTCTCCGGTTTCTGGTATGGAGCTTGCCCAAAAAGTGGTGCGGCGACGCGGCTTTTTTTTTTTTTTTTTACCTGTTTTTTTGGCTTCAAATGTCGTCTGATGACTGCAAATGGTGCCCAACTAAACTTAGTGCAAATATATGGCAGTCCAGAGAGGCCACATAAAGCTTATTCTCGACCATAACCCCATCTAAAAACACATTAAAATTGTGCAGCAGCAGGATTCCAGTCAAACCAGTGAGTTTGGCGGTTTTGAGAAATCATCTTTTATTGAAAAAAAAACTTTTTCATTTTGCCGACGTACATGGCTACGGCGACGCGCGCGCATACCAGAAACCGGAGACTTATTTTTTTGGGCCTTAGTGTGTCTTGGGTTTATTCTTACCAATCTGAGGCTTTGTGTGAGTTCTTTGTACTCTCCTTCCCTGGTCTGTACGCCTTGTAACTGATGCTCATAATTACTGCACATGTCACATGGCCTTCCTAGCTTCTCTCTGGCTATCCTTATCTATTCAACATAAGAATAGCATGTGCCTGGTTAGAATACATTCCAATCAGAACATTTGTTAGCTCAAACACATTTGTTTGTAAGCTTAAAACAACTTGAAATATCTGACAGATTGACGTTTAATTATAGTTACAAGCACCACACATCTAATAAATTGATAACAGGCATGCAACTGGGAATTTAGGAAAAACAAGGAAACTCCAAACCACACAAGACTTTGTACAGTGTTTTTCAATTTGTAATTGCATTCATGAGTAGTAAAAAAAAAATGAGGAAATCAGCGGATCAGAGGAAAAGTTGCATGCCTGTGATAACCAAGCTGATCACATGGTTCTTGCATACAGTGTTACTACAAGGTTAAAGGGCTCATACAATGTGATTTATTTTAATGCAATCCTTGAAATTACACCTGTGTCTCATTCAACCTTATTTTTTATTTGTGTTCTGCTATTTTCAAGGGTATTTTGGTGCTTTTTTGGTTTTATGCTGATAATAATTTAAATTTTCGTGAGGAAAAGTGTGATGTCAATTCAGGCAGTAACCTCAATGTTTCAGCTATGTGAGCACCAAAAGTTGCCAGAATTTTGGATATTTTTCTGTCATACATTTTCTTTCCTTTGGTGATTTGTTGCGACAGTACATGGCAGTAAGCCAATGAGCAAATTTTCCTCACAAATGTTTTCAATGAGCAAATTTGTGGGTTCACAATTTGAATAAAAAACCCCTATATTGTTATAGTGTGCCTTAAAATACCGGATTCACTACTCCAAGTTAAAACAATGCGTAACTGATTCACCAATAATCCAGTAATGGATGGGTTAAGGGAAGTCTTGAAGTCCAATGATTTGACTGCACGAGGCAGTCATTACCTCTTCTTGTAGCTTAGTCCATTCTGTCTCACTGACCATCCTCTTACCAGCTAGCGAGGGAAACATGTCAGAACGTGACCTGGCACTGGCAAGAACTGATCTCATCTCCTCACTCTCAGGTGTCTCACCTGCACAACAAACATCACAACAATCAGCCAGTTAGTGGAATGGTCAATACAACATGACATGCATAATAGAGAACAGTGTTGTAGTGGAGTCTTTCTCTGAGTCAATCCAAGTATACTGAATCAGAAGATGTAGTATGGATAGGAATCGGCATATTTGGACAAACAGACATGATAACATTGACCATGTGTTTGTTATTAGGCCTTGGGTTTGAGCCCTTTATAAAAAAAGACTTTCTTGTATGCCTGCGTCAACGTACTCAGTAAACACAGACTAGTGCATGAGCTTTATTATTAAAATATGAGACGTTATATTACAGAATGGCTCCACTGTCTTTTTAAGAGGTGCTTTTGTCATACTCTAGTGAAGTCAAATGTGGAGATTACTTTGAAAGGTTAAACATCTACAATCAATTGCTGCAGCCCAACCGCCAAACTGAACAAAAAATAGCCTAACATGGCCTTCCGAACCGAAGCAAAGCGAACTGAACCAAATCAAAATGGTCAGTTCAGAAGTTTGGCAAGTTGATAGCACTAGAAATGCTAATGCTTGCAATGAAAGGGCAAAATTAAAACACACAGATGATTGAATTTACCATGTTAACAAGTCACTGCACTCATATTTTTTGTTTGGTGGGCTAAGCTACACGATTGTCCGTCTTCGGTGTGCATAATCCGTACAACCATGGAGCTATTAAACACAGTACATGAACCATTGCTATAGTGTCACCAAGTGTACATAATGCATGCATGATGCGCATGTAAGTAAAATCACTGCATTGTGATCGTTCAATAAGACGATAATAAATAGTAAGCACACCTTTTCTGCTTATTGTTCAGCAGTGCTATGAAATTGGGCCCTGGCTTCACATTATTCAATGCGGTTCAAGCTGAGCCTTTGTGCAAAAAGTCCATTGTAGAAATGTACAAATTCCGAACCAAAGGCATTAAGGTATCCAAGGCATGATGAGCAATCTTCATTGTTGACTTGCATCTTACCACTAATTGCACGTTCCTGGGCCTCAGTCAGGCTGATGCTAGATGATAGTGATGTTGTCTCAGCATCCATGCCATACACTGCGCTGTCTGAGAAACTATGAGCAGCGATCTCACAGATACTACGATGCAATGGAGAACCTGACTGACCTGTATGATTCAAAAACAAAAACAACTTCATTTGCCATGAAAATTCTCTGGTCTTGATAAATACCTGAAGCTCCCACAATAATTTGAAATCCATCCACCAGTTTGCAGGATTTGCAAGATTATCATACAGAATCAAATACAAACTTGGCCTATTCGTTTACAGATCCTTCACTGCAGCGTTAGCCCGAGTGTGGAACCAACTCCCTCTGGCTATCAAATCATCTCCATCCATCACAACATTAAAGACAAACATAAAATCTCACCTGTACAAACAAGCTTACTCTCACAACACTCAATCCTAACTTGACTTTCTCCTCAAGCGCCATGAGCGCCTTTTTAGGTGGATACCAGCGCTTTACAAATGTTCTTTATTATTGTTATTATTATTATTATTTTCATTACATGGAACAAGATGTTCCGAACAGTTTTAGCACAAAGAATTGACCAGTGGGTTTCTACACAATGCTGGATATGCCCAGGTATCATGGCTTACTGGTTGCTACCCATTTGCTTATTGGTGGAAAGATAAGCATCAAGCTTACCTAAGAGAATCTGAACAAGTAATAAGTGAGTTTTTCTATTTGGTTCAGTATGCAATGATTTATTGAAAACATTTTATACAATTAAATTGGAATTGTGTATGGCAGAAGTCCTACCAAGCCATGGCCACTAGACATTCCAGTATGGAGGCCATGCAAACATACCCTTGCAACAATTACAAAGAAGGTTGGACTGTTAAATCCTACAGAAAGGCGCCCGACGCTCACCGAATATACTGGGAGCTCTATCACATTTAGAATAACAAACGTTGTAAATAGATCTTGGTGTCTCTATCACTAGAGGAGCTCTCGTGAATGGCGAGGAAGCATAACGTACTGAACATGCACAGAACTCATACACTGAATGTGCAACAGAAATTATCACTAGCATTTATAACGTCATTAACATGATGTTGAAACACGGATAAGACATGCTCAGAATGGTGTACTGCAGACGTTTATTCAAAGAACGCATCTGACTTGAATAAATAAGGTATGTACGTACTTCCAAAACAATTAAGTTACATGGACAAATCTGGCTAAGAAGGTTCAAGACCTACCAGATGGTGTGCCGCCTCCTTGCGTCTCAAATTGTAACAGCTCCTCTGGGTCTAGACTGGGTGTCGTGAAACTCTGCGCTGACGCTGACGAGTTGACCATCACTCTCGTACTCTGGTTACTGGAACTTGGCTCTCTGCTGGAATCACTGTCCTCCTGATCAGTGGGATCAAGGTCATTGAGGGCAAGGGAACGGGAGGATGGGATGTCTTGAGGCTCAGAGGTGTTTGGCCACTGGTCTGGCTGTTTAGAAGACATGCAGGATGAGAAAAGATGGGATTAAAATGGACTAGCAAATGTAAAATGTGCTAGAAATGGGCTTAATAATTGAAATGTATTTGGTTGTACACATAATAAATACAAAACAATATTAATGAGAGCATGTTAAGGCAACAAAAAAGAGCCTATGGGGCTTGCCCCAAAAGTGGTGCGGCGATGCAGTGTTTTTCCCCCTACTTTTTTCTTCTTCAAATGTCAGCTGAAGCAGTTGCAGATAACGCTTCGGCTTTGATCCCTCTAAAAATATCCTTCAGGGTGGAGCTTGAGGTGACCTTAGTTAGACCATAAGGCTTGAGAATTCTGCAACCCTTTACAATCTTGACTGACAAGAACATTCTTTCAGGAAATTTCGATAGTGAAGACAACAATCAGAGAAAAAAGTAACGTCAGACCATACAGCGACATCGCCATTGTGCATGTGCTGCCAGGTTGGTCTGCTCCCTTACATATTGCGCTAATTAAAAAGGGTTTACAGGTTCCAGATACACGACCATCGCTCCCTCAGTCTGGCTTCCAGATGCGTAATTACAAAACACCTGCAAATGGTGCCCGACTAAATTAAGTACAATATATATGGGACCCCAGAGAGGCCACATAAAGCTTATACTCAATTGTTACCCCATCTAAAACTACGTTAAAATTGTGCAGCAGCAGGATTCCAGTCAAACCAGTAAGTTTGGCAGTTTTGAGACATCATCTTACATTGAAAAAAAACACCACTTTTTAATTTGCCGATGCGCATGGCTATGGCGATGCATGCACTGACCAGAAACCAGAGGCATTTTTTGGGGGCCTGAGAGAGCTTTTAAACATATTGTTGATGACATTTACAAAATCTAACAAGGATGATTTTGTAATATCAATTTCATCAGAAGTGCTAGGTCCAAAACCGTTCATGATAGCTTTATGTCATGTCAATCAGTCAATAAGCTGCTTCTTTTGTTGATGTGTTAAACTTTCTGCGATTAAGTTCAAGCATGCAGTCTAGCATTCCTACCGATGCTTGCTGTTGCAACCTCTCTGTCTCTTTCTCCTGCATCATCCTCTGCTGCTCCTTGAGTTCCTCAACTCGCTTCTCAGCCTCTTCTCGTACATGATCTTTCTTCTGCGCTTCCAGCACCTGACGTTGCTGCTCTTCAGTCAGCACCATCTCCAAGCGTCGCATATCCATCATCTGCAGCCGCTGGGATTCCAAGAACTGATTGTTGGCCATGTGCCAAGTTTGCTTCAGGTTGTTGTGCTCTTGCTTTTCCTTTTCCAGAAGTCGACAAACTACAGGGAAAAATAACAGAAGAAAACTGTGTTCCACTTTGTTTAGAATTATATGCCAATTTTTTTGGCATGAAGTTCTATACCCAACAGAAAACTAAATTCATTAAAAATCTAACATTCTGCTTAATACTTAAAAGGTCGCTGATAGTGGCACTTGCTGTTGTATCCAATACAAAGGATTGTTGATGCAAGAAGATTATGCATTTGAGTCTCAACCAAGGATGCCGGTGAATTTTCCCAACAAATTTCTACAGGACTGAGTAAAGTACAGTCCCTTAACATGGCATACTTCAACTTCTCCATGACTATCCTCATTAAGTCTTACAGAATTTCCTCTTAATAAGTGTCGAATCCATTCAGGTAAATATTGGTACTGGCAATTCCATTGTTACGGACGTTACATTCAGAGGCTACTGAATAATTTGAAAAAAACAACATAAAATACTTGTAGTGAAAGCAAATTTTATATATTCAGTACAACTCTAGCTTAGGCCTTTATAGTGTACAACATGACATAGCTAACTTAGTGTTAGCTGAATTAATCAATGAGATATAAGCACTGTCAAGGACTGTTACAGACGTTAAGCATTCTGATATTTAGTGAGGCATTGATAAAGTGACAAGTATGTAGTGCCAGATATATCTCCACTCTATACAAATACCAATGACATTTACAAAATGCTCCTTAGATGTTATGGGAACATGTTTTTGGTGTATGTTATGGACGTTACACGATAATGTTAGAGATGTTACCTGTCTGAAATCAATTTAACATATGTGATAAAAAAAATGAATTCTGGTATTCTGAGTTCTGTGTTATTTTTATAAAATATGAACCTTTCTCTCTGCCTTTAAAACAAAACTCACAATAACACTTGCATTTTGTATGTGAAAACAAGACGTAAAAATGACGCTAACAAGTTTTGCAGGTGTAGAATTCTGAAATCTGAATCTGAGGTACATGTAGTAATTAAATCAGAGAGTTTGGGCTGCAGACTGGGTTTTGCCCTTGCCTTCAACTGAAAGAAAAAGACAAAAACTAAAGACCAGTTTGTACTTAATGTGAATGTAAATACGATGCAAATTTAAGGTCACAATAAATTTACTGCAAATTCACAGGGGTTGAAATATGTTCAAATTTTGCAAATTTGCCATGCAAAAACTTGCTGTTATGTTTTCTTGCAGAGTATGAACTGGCCTTTAGAGCATTTTGAATGGAAAACTTGCCCCGTTACAACAGGAGTATTTCAGGAACAGTCCCCGTTTTATAAACCTCAACAAAGCTATTGCCACTCCTGTATTATCATCCTAATTTCGGATTACACAAGGTGTGTATTTTTAATTCCTGTAAAACCAAACTTAAGCCTGCTGAATTTTCTTGGCCCATTTTCTTGGTACGTTTTCTTGTTCTCACCCTCTCTGAGTTCTTCTCTCATTGTGTCGTTGTCTTCTTGCATCACATTTTTCTGTTTGTTGAGCACTGCAACGTAAAGCTCCATGTCTGAACGAGACGTCTTCTCAGCTTCAAGAACACTGGCTAACGTACGAACCTAAAAATAGATATTGTGCATTACACATAATTCTTGGAACTCATGGTATCCATTTTCCTACTTAAAAGTTTGCTGAACAACTGACCAAAAAGCAGAAATTTTTACTTCATAATTTACTTGTCCTCATTTCTGGAAGACTCCTGAAATTACTAACTTTATGCAAAAAAATTGAAACTATAAAAATTGAAACTATCAATGATTTGTGTATCCAACAACATAAACATTAGCAGCTTCTTATGAGAATCAGATAATGAAATCAATATGTAAACATGAGATCTAACATTTTGTAGTATTTTTGGTAAATAGTCTAATAGTCCATCTTTGAAAAAAAACCCAGGAAATGCAAACATTGAACAACAAATGATGGTACAAACTATCAACAAGGACAACAAAAACCCCAAACATTTTCCTCTCCACAAAAGACAATTTGGAATTTGAACATTACACTCCTAAAGTTTATCGAGCCAACTTGACTGTTTGCCAACTCGGGTCAACTTGCTGTTGGCAACTCGTCCATTGTACAGCTGGACTTAAAGGGAATGTACATAATTGGCTTTTGCTGTAATTTTCAGAAATGAACTATTTGAGGGGTTAGTATAATAGATCAAATATTGTTACACTGACATTTTTGAAGTTTTGTGTTCAAAAAGGTTGGAAAAACCAAGAAAAACGAAAAAGTTCAGGTAGTCCGATTCCCTGACTCCACACAAGATCAAATGGATCAATTTATAGATGATGGAATATTGTAAGGCAAGGGAACCAGTCTAGCTGGCCTGCACCCGTTCATGAACATGTAACCAATAGCAAACAAAACTTGGACTGAAAAAATGGTAAATTTGGAGCAGTAGTTGAAAAATAGTTAGGTTTTTCCAACACTGGTCGGCCGACCATCGTTGGAAATGCATACAAAAATACCATTTTCTTGAAAATGACTTTACACCAGGTGCCATAATTTTACAAGATGCTTGAGACTGTCATTTACCAACATCCTAGTAAGGTATTTCGTAAAAACTTGGTAGTTTTATTTTTCGATGTTTGCAAATATTGTATATTCACTTTAAAACTTGGAGCTAGTAAAATTGATCTACCCAAAACTGTGCAATTTTTTGGTTTGTAATTGTATTCTTTTTTATTGTTTCTGATTTAAAACTACCATGTTGTATTTTTAATTTCGCCATATATAGCACAGGGGAAAAAGCTTTAAGTGTACGGAAATGATGTTAAGGTCTACTAGTGGATGGGTAGTTTTCATATTCAATGGAGTAGTTGTGTACAACGACGCAATGGATGAGTTGGACAAAAGACGAGTTGGACAATGAACGACTTAACTTTATCAGTTGAACACATAAGCTTTCGAGCTGGTACAATGGTCGAGTTGGAAAACGGTAAAGTTGGCAAATGGTCGAGTTGGTTCGAGTCAAGTTGGCAAACGGTCGAGTTGGTTCAAATCAAGTTGGTGAATGTTGAGTTGGTTCACTTTGAGTTGGCAAACAGTTGAGTTGACTAAATACCACTCCTAAGTAACTGTGGTTTTCTTCTCCAGTCTTTATAATGAACTTTTTAGTTTAACCCCTACTCCCTAGCGTCTTTTACTAGGAACTGGACCAAGTCCATAGACTTGCTACACATGGCTTTGATCACAATAGTAGTACAGGAAACTAGGCAAAATCTATCTGATACCCCTAGCACTGCTTCAGGCCATTAGGCCCCAGTCAATCATACTCCGTCAATATTTAGTCACGCCAGGCCTTCTGGACCAAGTCCCCCAAAATCCACCAAAATTGGGGGATGGGTTTTGATGGAGTTGGGGTGGTTAGGGTTAATAAATACCTATAAATCATTGGAACCTTTTCATTGAGAATTCAAACATGGGCACTTTTTGTCCGTCATGGAGTACGTTGGAGGAGTCAAACTACAATCAGCCAAGACTGCACATAGGTGATTTGGACAGTGCTCAAATAGTTACTCAGGTTAAGCTTTTGATTCCTTGGAGTGTGTAGCTGCTCACCCATGGTGCAATGTCCATGCAGTAATACAATCAATGTTCTTAAGGTGAATATCTCTTAAGTCAGCTGTGGTAGTGCAAGACTGAACAGACAAAACCAAGCATACAGACTGCCATATATTTGTACCTTTTCATCCAGCTCAGCTGCAGTGTTCACTGTGGTTTCTGGGGGAGTGGCTGGACTCTGGGCTTTGTCCACTGTAGTACTTCCCAGGGTATCCAAACTATACTTCTGAATGTATAAAGCAAACAGGAGAAATAGCTTGAATTGCTCCCTAGCTTCAGAAAAAGGACAAAGGTAAGGGAATGTTCCTAATATTTAAGCATAGACAATGTACCAAGCCTGCAGTAGTATTTGCACAAACACTTGGGGAATACATGTAATTTCCTAACAAAAGCCAAATTTTTATTGACCAATCATTTTGTCACCTTTTCAAAACATTACTTTTGATATTATTTCCATTCACCATCCTCCAACTTCCTTGTAAGAGAGTTTCATGTTCACATATTTGTTTTTTGGTTTTGGCTTGATGGTTTTTTTAGCATAAGAAAAGTCTTGTCTTCTCAATGGAAATCTTCATTTTAACTAAGGGTTTTTCAATTAAAGGTATAGTCCATCATTTGTAATTTGTGAATTTTGTTTCTTTGAAGCAACAAAAGTGCTCAAAATCTAAAGAAGGGTGCTGAACAACTAACCTGATGAAGTTTCAGCTCAGCTTCAGCTGTATATTTAGAGAAAAACAACATTCTAGGATCTCGATTTCAAATCAAAAGTTGCTGAATCATGTTTTGAATTGGGCCTGAATTCAGCGTCCAAGACACGTTCTCACTGAGCCGATTGCAGATACGCGATGTCGCGCACTGATCCGACGAATTATAGCAACCACGCGCGCGTGTGTGTTGTGTCAACGCTTGCGAGTGCTCCCCCAAATAAAAAAACGAACTACTAACAGAAATTTCCAACGGTGCTTCTTAACGACGCACCATTGGAAAGGCCTTCTCTTGTTGATTTCTTCAAAATGACAGCTTGCTAGAAAGAATAATTTCACAGGGAGTTTAGTACCCTACCCATACTATCTTTCAACCAAGTATGTTTTTCAACAATAATTACGTCAGTTACTTTTTAGATAGCTGCAAATGATGGACTCTGGCTTTAATCAAAGTGAATATAACCGACAAAGCTTTATATAGTTATCATATAATCAAGTACCTGTGGCAGCACTCAATTAAGCTGGGAAAATAGACAACACATTTTCCTGATTCAAGAATCTTTTAATTTCCAATGAGTTCTCATTACGTACCCTTATCTTGTGTTCCAGAGCTCTTTTCTCTAAATCAGCATTATGAAGCTTCTCTTTCAAAGATGCGATCTCCCTCTCCAAAGGAACTACTACAGAGCGCAGGATCTCAGCATCTTTCTGTGCCTGTCATGCAGTAGGAAAGACAATCCTTCATTTCTAACAAAGATAATAATTTCTTTCAAAATATACACACAAGTCTAAGAGAGGTTGTACGTGTTTATGGTGTAAATCGAGATCTGATACACTGTGCCCTCTTGAGACGTGCACACAATAGGGAACAAAAGATTGTATACATCTCCACAGGATAATTTCTATAGATGAATACGTCTCCACAAGGTTTTCACAAAATAGATATATGGATTTTACTCAAAAACTAACAATTTCCAAGGTATGTTGATCTGTCGCAAATAGAAGAGTTTTAGAAAAGGGATATTAAATCCGAATTTCAGCCAAGGAAATTAATTCTGGTTAAAATAAGAGCATTTTGAAAAGTTCTGTACTTTCAAACTCGAAAACTTTAGTACACGAGAACAAAGAAATGTCTCCACAAGGATACAAATTTCAGTATGGGTGGACACACACGTGCAACATCATCGGTGAATTGACGTCAGAAACCGAATCAAGGACTCCTCGGTTGGAAAACGTGTACAAAACCAATGAGAGCTGATGCGAAAAAGTTAAGAGTACAAACCTCGATTTACACCATAAACAAACGTGCATGTACAGGTTAATGGACCATCACACAATCATGACAATCATGTGATGGAAACAATCATTATAGGTTGTCCGAAGTCAATTGAAATAAATAAACCAGACCCAATTTGACAGCTCTGCTAAACACAACATTCTGCAAATATCACAAATCTATGATTACAGCGCTTAGAAATATGTAAGCAAGGGTCCTGAGTAATACCATGGGTGCAGGAACAAACGCAAAAAGTCCTTACTTTGTTATACGCTGTTAGCTTCGAATTTTCAACTATAGTGAGAACAATTCTCAACTTAAAGCATAGATAACCACAAAATGAGACCCAGGTTGAAGCGTGTTAAACTGTCCAATTGCCCAAATGGCAAATGGTCCAATTGGAGCTCTTTAAAATTAGCCTGTACCAGTCCTCCTTGGTTTGTAATTGATGGGGCACAAGCAAAACTGCACATGTGAAAAAAATGCAATGGGCTGAAGGTTGTTCCATACCGTCAACATACTCCTCTCCAGATCTTCCTCTTCCTTGGTAGGTGTGCGTTTCTGCTGAGATTGAGGTTGTTGCTGGGGTGGAGGTTGTGGCTCTTGTGCTGCATGTTGTTTTTCATCTCTTGTTGTTGATGGGGAATTAGACCCAGTCAGGTTACGCAGGGATCGAGTCATGCTGGAGAACACACTGTCTCTGTGAATAAAGCGCACACATGGAATGACCGATGGAGATATGAACCGTGCGTTTTAAACAATTGTCAAATATTTGCTTTTCATAGGTCTTTTTATAAACATCTCTGGGACCTTGTTGCATTGGGCCATCAACACCAGTGCATCAACTTCAAATGCTAAAGACGATGGGAGCTAGCCCAGCTGAATAATGCTACCGTTGTATCCTGCAGGTCGGCCTTGGGATCTTAATGGCTCTTGTCACACTGGGCAGGCTTCTCACCTTGACATAGTGCATGTACCCTGGAGGGTCTAGGTTAATAACTTTTCAGTATTACTTTATGATTCAACTGATTCTGATGTATCATAGCAATAATTATGAGAATAAAAACTGACTTTTCAGCTCCTTGGCCTTGACTCTTCTCAGCCAATATGTGCTGCATGCTCTGCAGCTCATTATTCAGCAGTTCATTGGCAGCTAGAAGCTTCTGTCGCTCCTGCTGATAGGTCATGGCAGTCTCTTCTGTTGTCTGGGCAACCGCATCTTTTAAGGGAAACAAAAATTTGCCATATATGTACATTGAACAGTACATGTATACAGTTTTTAACACTGTACCAAATAAATCACATCATTTCGCCAGTCTGTTATGAAAAAAAATGACAGTTTTCAGCAAAAATAAATTTGCAGTACAAAAGAACATCACTATAATGAATATCGCTAAACTGAACTCCAACTCCAACAAACATCACCCTCTGGCTCCCAAATTATATGTACAATTATATAAGCATTACTGAATTCTTCGGGAAATACAGTCATATTGCCTCTCAACTGCATTCGAAAGTCACAAAATAAAAATCTTGTTGGCAGTTCAGGTTCCCGCCGCACCGCAATAAAGACAATATATGTATTACGGTAGGTAACAGGATAGGAACCAGTCTTTCATTACTGCCTACTGATGAAGGGAAAGTACATGTATATGGGCGCAATCTCGGCAACTTACAGCGTAGCCTTGGTCAAGGTATTTGTCGATAGTATACATACTGGCATCTAACATAAACACTAGCCACGTGCTATGTACTGTACGAACACAGCAACCTCGATCATGCGGCTTCAATTTGCATATTCTATCGCTGGATTTCCAGCGACAACCATGTATGTGAATACAGATGAGATTATTAATTAGTACTTGGTCGTGGACGCTCCAAGTTTTATATGGATAGAAAGCTGGACTGTGTGGCTGCATTCTCCAACAAGTTTAGAGTCCACGGACAACATATAACTGGATATACAGGTACATCCAGTGACAAAATTACAGAAAAAGATAAGCCAACGTGATCCAAGGCGTTCGGTCTTCACCTGCTGATTTGCATATGCATCTGTGTAAGGTTGCTGTTCGCGCTTCATACAGCGTATAGAGAGTGGCTAGTGTTCATGTTAGCAGCCAGATATACCATAATGGACATTATAACACCTCACCCACAGATTCTGTGTCTTGATTGGCCAAGAGCGAGTCACATGGAACTTTCTATTTTTGCTATCTTTCAGTGCACTGCCAAAAGTACTATACCCGTAGCAATCAAAGTACTATACCATTAGCAACCAAAGTACTATACCCATGGCGCGGTAGTTGTGTGCAAATGCATGCTAGTGTGTGCACTGAGCGTTGCGCGTATTGTTTCCAAGAGAGCGCGCCACAGAGTTGGCTTCAATCATTTCGTGAAAGGGTGGTTTGGAAGAGAGAAATACATTTCCCACCAATTTTGTATTGAAAGTGAAGGTTATTTTAATTGTGTTCAGATTTAAATAATTTAAAATATTAAAACCATGCAGAATCTGTTGGTAAAGTGTTATAAAACAAATATTGAATGCTTTATCTCGTGGTGAAGTAAAACTAGCCTCCCTCGGTGATCCATGGACCATTCTATAAAATAGTATGTCCATCGATCACGTCGGGAGGCTAGTTTTACTACACCACTCAAAGCATTCAATATTTGTATACTATCGAATATTGCCGGCCGAAAAACGAACAACCGTTACAACAGACATTCCTTGGTGGACCCCA
>CM057147.1:9296066-9382693 GCA_029964075.1 Patiria pectinifera | reverse complement strand
AGATTATACCATAATGGACATTATAACACCTAACCCACAGATTCCGTGTCTTGATTGGCCAAGAGCGAGTCACATGGAACTTTCTATTTTTGCTATCTTTCAGTGCACTGCCAAAAGTACTATACCCGTAGCAATCAAAGTACTATACCATTAGCAACCAAAGTACTATACCCATGGCGCGGTAGTTGTGTGCAAATGCATGCTAGTGTGTGCATTGAGCGTTGCGCGTATTGTTTCCAAGAGAGCGCGCCACAGAGTTGGCTTCAAACATTTTGTGAAAGGGTGGTTTGGAAGAGAGAAATACATTTCCCACCAATTTTGTATTGAAAGTGAAGTTTATTTTAATTGTGTTCAGATTTAAATAATTTAAAATATTAAAACCATGCAGAATCTGATGGTAAAGTGTTATAAAACAAATATTGAAAGCTTTATCTCGTGGTGAAGTAGAACTAGCCTCCCTCGGTGATCCATGGAGCATTCTATCACCTCGGGAGGCTAGTTTTACTACACCACTTGAAGCATTCAATATTTGTATACTATCGAATATTGCCGGCCGAAAAACTAACAACCGTTACAACAGACATTCCTTGGTGGACCCCATCTAGTTCATTACAGCATGGTATTTTCATGGTGATTTCAACGGACAACCGTCCAAAAGAAGCTCTGGGCTTTCTTACCTCCAAGAATGGCCTGCAGTGTGCCCACCTCCCCTTTCCACTTGAGCTTGACTTCCTCCATCTCCTCTCGATAGGAAGATTCCACCATGGCTGCCACCGTCTTCAATTCCTCCAACTCTGCCTCCTTGGCATCCCGTTCAGAGCGCATCTTCTCTGCCTCTTTAATCAGCTCCTCTGTGAGAAAACAAAAGAAACTTTAAACTCCCAGTGTTTTTTTTATAGTGAGCAAATAATCAACAAAACATGTATTTGATATAATGATAGTTTCAAAAAAAGGTGAAAATTTGGCTTGAATTCCTGGCATAAAAAAATTTTTACACAATATACATTTGTAAATGCGATGCTTTCCTTGTTTATGTACTAAATTCATCATCCACTTTTTCAAAATTGGCTTTTTCTTGCAAGTATTACGTTCAAAACAGCAAGGGCACATGTAGGTCTTTAATAAATATACAGATTTTTAGAAATCTTTCTTCAATGGGTTTGTCAAAGTAAAAATCTCATCCAAAACTTTCTGTAATCAATGATAGACTCTACAAATAACAGAAGGAGTAGAATTTCATACTGATCTTTGATTTTCTTGTATTCGTTTCTTTTATTAATTTAGTTGTAAATATGTCTTTTAATCTTTCTCAATGTAAAGCTGGTTGTGTCACTGAAAAGCTGTTTTTCCCTAAACATAGGCCCTAAACCTTTTTTGGGGGGAGGGGGGCATTTATAATCTTATGGGGGTAGGCTCCTGTATAAATCTGGGATTTGAGCTGCTATTTTCTGTTTTTCCGGTAAAATAAATTTATTGACATAGCAGGTTTCTATCAAATGTTGCACACATTAAGCTAAACTCCCTCTAGAGGCATTTTTGCTAGGATGTAAGCTCAATTCTGCAAAATCCACCAACTGCCTCCATGTAAACATAGCATACAGCCTGAATCCTCCAAAATCCTCCGTAATTTCTTGAATGTGGCTCATGGAGGGGTGACTGAAGCCTTAATCCTGCAAAATCCCTAGCAATCACTGTCAATATCTTGAGGCAGAGCCAGCGACATCCTGGAGCAGTGCAGAGGACTTCAAGTATAATAAAGACCTACATTTATGCACGGCTGAGCAGAAACAACACAAGGTCCGGCCCAAGACCTTGACACAGTGCATCCTCCAAAATCAGCAACACACTTTTGCCCTACAGCCTCAATCCTCAAAAAATCCTCCATTTTGCAAAGAGGATTTGGGAAGGTTAGGGTTAAATCAAGTACCAAACAGAAACCCAACTTGAGACTTTACCTTCTCTTGAGAGGAAAATCTCCTTAAACTTGGCCCTCTTGTGAGCAAAGTCTGCCTCCTGCGTCTTCCTCTCATTGAGTACACTGCGAAGATTAGATTCCAACTCGCCAACACGCTGCCGCAGGGCATTGACATCATCTACAGGGTGTAAACAACAAAGTCATCATGCCAACTGATATGAATTTATCCAGAACACAGCTCAATCAAGTTGATAATTCAATTCAACATGACAGAATTTCTAGAAAGAACCCAAGCAGCTATAATGTACACAATGTATTCTGATAGATGGTCTGGACATCAATACACACCCAGTCACCTTGTACACGGTGTAGCTGTAGAAATTTGCGGACCAATAGCAGAATTGACCTATTGCCGTTTGTGAGTTAGCCACGCCCCTTAGACAATCCTGTGGCATTTTTATACACTAAGTTTTGTTTGTCTCAGATATTGCGCATTCAGCGTCCATTTTGTATTGGCCAATATTTCACAAGCTGCGTTGGCGCAGGTCAATACATGTACTTAGGCATGCAACTGATATTGACAAAACAAAAACAGGAAATTACAAGTTTCACAAGATTTTACACAGTGTTTTTCAATTCTTAATGTACATGTAGGTGGGAAGTGAAAAACGAGGAAATCAGCAGATCCAAATTGCATGCCTGATACTGTTACAAAAATAAGCCCCACCCCCACTTGAATGGCTCCATAGAGCAGTATACATAAAAGATACATAGCATACATAATTATTACATACATAAAGAGGAAGTATAGTACACTGAAATGCAAACTGTCATGACTGTACTGCCAAAGCCAAATATTACGTATCAGTGGTCCGAGTAACTAGGACTCTAGGAATCGCCTTTTTTAACATTTGGACATGGTCTGGCGATGGTATCACACGACCATGTCCAAATCTTAAAAAAGGTGATTCCTAGAGTCCTACAATGTAGTTACCCGGACTAACGCATCATTACGTATGGGTTGCGCAGCCTAGGATTTCATCACTTTTCCATTATATTTTTTTTTGGGGGGGGGACTTATTTACTTATCTATTAATTTGTTTGCATGTTTAACATACAACCAATAACAACAATTAACTTTCTGATTTAGCCTCTCATGGGAAAATTAAAACTTTTTTTAATTGTAATGACATACGATTTTAAATTTCAGCAAGGCAGTTCTCCAACAGTCTAACATGAATGTAGTCACGAAAGTTTTGATGAGGCCAAAAAAAACAATAGTTCTGCTTCCGATTACATGGCATTCGAAAATAGGGTAGGTAGGTAGGGAATTTTTTTAAAAAAAATTTGCCAATTTTGTTTGTGTACGATCATATGGAGGCGTCTGCGTGTAGTCAAGGGTAAAAGGTAGAAATTGATGGTTTTTGGTGTTTTTTTCCTCATTTTTCCCATAACAAAATTAAGGTAGGGGCCGTCAAAATAGGGTAGGTAGGGAAACCGGAAGCAGAACTATTATTTTGTTTTGGCCTGATGCCCTTTTAACAAATAATTAGGCCAATAGGCCTAATATTACAGCAAATGCTATTAGAAACTCTTTCTTTTTGACAGAAATTTGACAGTTAAATTTGCTAGTACTACATGTAGCTGGACTGCACAAAAGCTGATTGCTGACAGCTGTGGATAACTAAGAAATCTACTTCAATAAAAAAAAAGTCGCATATGATTCAAAACATAAAACTAAAGAAAACTATTAAAAGTTTTAAAAGAACAAACTTGGTTGTTTTTTTAAATTGTCCCAAAGCTGCAGATTTGATGCCGGGACCCTTGGCATGGTAGTCGAACGATTAATTTTCATGTTCGAGCTACAAAAGCGCTCCGGTTGAATAGATAGTTAAAGGTGATCGTGTAGTCTAGGGATCCTCTTTAGTTTTGATCAAATTAGAGCCAAGGGTGTTTTTTTATCATTCAGTCAAAAATGACTTTTTTTTTAACCTAAACTAAAGCAGAATTCTCTCAATTCTTATGACACCATTTTGTAATTTTGAACAGTATGCCTATCTTGGGGTAGAATTTAGAAATTGCGATTTTCATACGCGGTTTACAATTGGTGCCGTGCAATTCAATGCGGTAATTGCGCGTTCACGGTACATCATGACGATTGCCATCTGTATTTTCGTGTTGTGTTTTGTGGTCATAATTATTGGAAAGATTCCCATATCTGGCCATCACTATTGACCTATCATCAACCATCAGAAAGTGAGGAGTAATTGCAGAATACCCTGCCACTCGGAAATACACCCCTAAAATCACTGGCTACGAGGTTGGAATCACTGCAAAAGAAACAATTCAAGTCCATTGCCAGCTACGCGGATACTGAGTGGGGGTCCCCTTGAGAACGAACCAACACAAAATGAATGGGAGTTGCTGCAGCGCATGACGTCACTCACGCGGAAGCGGAATACCCGACGACTGTTGAGGTTTACCACTCACATCATAGCTGCGATACTGGACGGCAACCAAAGTTAGCCGGTTATCGTGCATGAAACAGTCCTCGGGTATTCCGCTTCCGCGTGAGTGACGTCATGCGCCATCAGCCAGCGCAGCTGGCAAGAACGAACTGGTAAACGCGCTGTGCACAAATCCAATTGCGGTCCTCGCCATGACCGCACGGTTGTCGTTTTATGCCTCCTTTTTTCACTGCAATTGTAGGCTGAATCTTCATCGTGGATCGTTCTTTACTTCAAGGACCTGTGTAATGGTTATTCCAGGCAAGGTTTGGGTGAGTTCCAGTTGAAATTAGTGTGTAACAGGGACAAAATTGAATTGTTTTTTGGACCTGCCAACTCTGCTGGTTTACGTGAAAAATGTCCTCCAGCCCTAAATGACAACCCAATGATAAAATTTAGGGCTGGGTAACTCCAGCTATGATAAGCCATGAATCTGGGACTGAGAAACATTTGCAATTTTGTTAGGAAATACTTAGGGCGGAAACAGGTCAACTTGTATGCAAACCAACTCGTATGCGAGACAACTCGTACGTGGATTGGTCAACTCGTACGCGAGACAACTCGTACGCCAGCCAACTCGTATGCAAGACAACTCGTATGCGGACCAACTCGTACGCGAACCAACTCGTACATCAGGCAACTCGTACGCGGACCGAAATAAGCAAATTTAAATTGAACGATGTTTATGATCGCCAAAAGTTTACCCCAAAACACACGCCAAAGTTATCGATTTATCACAGTACACAGTACGATTGTATGACTGAATAACTATGATTGTAGCCATATGTATTTTCAACAGTTTAAATTCCATAAATGCAACGATGTCAAGTTCAAAAGTTTCAATGATACCATGGAGGAGGGTCTATTCCTTCCTCCATGATGATACAAAAAACATGATCCATTTTAATTGCGACCGATGTGTAGTGCAATGCTGCGGCATGCGCTTCCAACCACGCAGCTAGTGTGGAGAATTTGTCAAGACGTACAACGATTTGATTTACACATAGCGCGGGGCCACTATAGCAATGTATTGTTGGAAGTCTACAAATGCAGCGGACATTATACGATTTAAATTCTCACTACGTGGCAATATCTTGTCGTATAGCGTACGGTGTGAGCCAGGATCAGACATCGACAGTGTGCGAGTGGTCCGGGAAAACAAATCATAACTTTTTTGTTATATGAGCAAAAAAAGCTGATTTAAAACTGAACTAATTGGGACCACTCAGTAACACCAAATTATCCCCTTAACTTAAGAAAAAAAGAATGTGCCGGACAACTGACCGACCCTAATTCCCTACACGCCCGAACCAACGGTTTCAGTCTAGTCTATACTCACGCGTACGAGTTGGCTCGCGTACGAGTAGGTCCGCGTAAGAGTTATCACGCGTACGAGTTGGCCCGCGTACGAGTTGTCCGTGTACGAGTTGTCCTGCGTACGAGTTGGTCACGTACGAGTTGGCTCGCGTACGAGCTGACCTGTATTCCTTAGGGCCTAGGCCTAGGCAATTTTCTTAACTCTCCATAGACTTTGTACACAACCAACAACCGCTGAAGCAGCGTCAGGTTGCAACATTCTTTCCCTAGCCTAGGGTAGCCCCACTAGTGTGGCCGTCGGTATGCTGCGCAGCGCAGCATACCGACGGCCACACTAGTGGGGCTATCCCTCGGGGAGCGTGTAGCATAGGGCCCTGTTCGAACGGGACCCTACGCTACACGATCGCCTTCGACTGTACAGTGACTACACGATACATAGTACATGTACAGTCTAGTCATGAGAGTCGCAATGGTGTTTTTGCAATGTCGGAACGATATCGACAATGATCGATACGGTGGCACAGTTGAAAATCGCGCTGCCGTACTACGACGTTTTTTTCTCGTACAAACCTTCAATGCTGGCACCAGCGGCACGATGAACATTATTGACCTGATTCTCCATGCTTCACACAACAAATTTTACTAATATTGAGTAAGAAGGAAGAAAATCATGATTTAAAGGTGGCGTTCATTGCATCGATAAATGTTATGTCTTCCGATGTCAGCCATTTTCTTTTCTTTTAGACTCGTTCATGAACGCTGAAACCTTTTATACTGTTTTCCCTTAAAACTTGTTCCCAAAGGTTATTCACGCTAGGTAATAAAAAGTTTAAAATAACGAAAATTTATTTCCCATCAAATGTTAAATAATTAAAACATCATATTGTTCATAATATCAATATCATTGATCACTCAAAACATTCTGTAGTCTTGGTCCAAGGCGTAAAGTGATCGTGCACAATTACTTTTTCAGACCAACTTGCGCATGCGTCATTTGGTTAAAAAACAAAATCATCCAAAGTCATGAATCAGAAAAAATGAAAAACAAAATGTTTATTGATAAGAAGAACTTGGTTTAACACAATTAAGAAAGAAAATTCATATTTGCGTGATCAGGATTGAGCCCACGCAATCACTATAGCTCCATGTGCTATATCACATCTCCATCTATCCCCCACCCACACTAAAGCTAGATCCGCCAAAGCAGACAGAATAGTCAGTTTCTAGGCAATATACACACACATAGTACTTTTTCGAAACGCGGCATGGACAGCCGTTGTATAATTTTTTGGGCTGCGCACAGCAAGATAGTAAAATAATATGAAATGCCATATAACTCTCGGCAATTCGAGATACAGACATTATCGTGTCTTGGATACTACAATTTCATTGCGGCCAAGTGTCCCGGAAGTCTATAAAAATGACTGTTGCTTCATATTCACTGCGTTGCATATTAATTACTTAATACACACCGCGTTAATTTGCACATAATTTACTCATATACACTGCGTTGCATAATAAATACCTCTGCGTTGTGCGCGCGTGTAGGACGCGGTCCGTGCGCCTCGCCACTGAGAACAACGGTTCAGTCTCACCATTGATCTCCATATACACAGACTGTGTATATGGAGATCAATGAGTCTCACACATTCGGGCAGGCAGGAAACCTATATAGCAGATCAAAAGGTACTTCACTTTGATTAAATTTATTTCTCGCATTATAAGTTTAAGTTGCACTAACTTTATCTTTTTGACTTTTTGGCACGATATAATAATAACAAAACAATAATATTGGTGACTTCTGTGATGTGAGATATAGCGTTTTTAACCCCCTCGGGGCGCGGCGAACGGTTCGGCGGCGCCTCGGGTGATATGTGCCCCCTTCCTCGGCCCGGGTGAAAACGCCATATCCGACCTAGTGGGCCTACATCATAATCAAAACATGCAGTCAACAATATTGTTAAATATTCCAACCTTAGACCGTGTATAGTATATCTGGAACGATTTGGCGATACAACTTTAACGAACGTAAAACGCATTTTCTGTCTCACCGAATACGTTTCTCTACAACTATTTTGACATAAAAAAAAACACTTTATAACATTTCTACTGTTCGTATTTAGTCGTTTGCCTATAGTTACAATCACTAAGTGTAGCCTTTAATATTCGGAAGGACCCGACGTCCATTATTTCCCCCGATGAGATTAGCAAGTTCCCTTCGCGCTGACTAATAAAATTGGACAAAAATAGGCTTGGGTGCGTCCATTTTTAAAGCAATGGTGTTTCAGTTGCCACTATATCTGTCAATCTTATTAAACCTCACGAATATTAATAAGGTTGGCTTATCCATATATGGTGTGCAGTATTTTTTGGCAGGCTTCCATTGGTCGATAGCGATCCCACGCGAAGTCACAACGACTCACGCTAATTAGTGGTAGTACTCATGACAGAATATATAAACTTGTAAGGATTCATAGAAATTGAGGTAAGTAAATACATTTGGGGACCTTTCGAACGATTTTTCCACGACTTCAAGGTAAGCTTTACCAGTGACTAGTATTGACGTTTCTACATCAATAACCGTTGGGTGATTATTTTTACAATTTAACATTTTTTCAAAAACAGAACGTTCAAAAAACACCAAAAGCGAAGTGATGTAATTCACTGCTACGGTCTGTAATGTCCAGTAATACGTAATCGGAAAAAGTTTGCCTATCAACGCACGATGCAAACCCTTGGCAACCGCAAGACTGAGACATCGATGGAGAAAACGGATTTCCGCAAATTGTCTCTCGATCTTTTCCGTGTACGTTTCTGTATTTATTTAGAGGTCTTAATTCTCATTTTGAGAAGTACTACTTTGTGGTGGGTCCTGAGCACTCCTGTACGACCAATGCCTCGAAAACTTTGGACGGCCCTGCCCCTAATTATATCGTACGACTATAGAGCAAGGAATGATTCGACTTGAGTCAAGCCTAGCGGCTCAGCAAAGCGGTGAACCTGCCAGTCTGCAGGTGTCAGGTCAACTCGCCCCCTGGCCGACTCACCCCTTACACCCTCTCGCCCCTGACCGACTCGCCCCCTGACCGACTCCCCCCCCCCCCGACCGACTCGCCCCTGACCGACTCCCCCTGACCGACTCGCCCCCTGACCGACTCTGACCGACTCGCCCCCTGACCGACTCGCCCCCTGGAAAATTAAGCACCTTACACATTATTTAGATACACACTCTTGGAAAAAAATGGTCCGGTTAACTTATTCCTTATGATGGGACTCCCCGTTCGGCCGAAGTCAATATATAGCGTGATCGGCTGACTGATAAGGTTTACGCACAAAATCCCGAGCCAACGAGGTTTTTGTATAGAAAGCTGCCGAACCACATTTTGCGAGAGTGTGTCCGTAATGGGGTTGAAGCCTGCCGGTAATGCTGAGCCTGCATACTGCCAAAGTTACCAATGGCATCCCTACATTTTCTCGTGCAAATAGGACCCATTTTTGGACCCTAATTTTATCAAATCTGCTCTTAGATAATAGCTCAAAAGCTAGGGAGATGATCCTCGGCTATATTCGCACGATTCTACAGATTTTTAAACTAGACGGTCTCGATTTTTACAAAAAAAAATGTTGTTGGGGGCGGGGGGGCGGGGGACCGGGGGCACTTTTTATGAAAATTAACGATTCTCGTAGAACTTTTTGAAACCCTAATCAAAATTATTGCACCCGCTGTCGGTTTTATTGCTCCACTTCTGATATTTCTTCTGTCTAGCCCCCCGCCACCCCCCACCACATCGAAAAATAATAGTAATTAAATACTGTTTAAAAATGTGCTCGTTTATTCAGAAATATATGAAGCATATTCAAACTGATTGGTTGTGTCCAAAGTGTCTTTCCCATTTGCAAAAGTTCCTTTTTAAAAGCCCACGGGGGCATGCAAATTGAGAGTTGGCCGGCGTATGCAAATTCGGGTCTTTTTATTGGACAATTTTAAAAGGTAGAACCTAGGAACCTAGGAATTTTTTTTATTTCCGTTTCAGAGTAAAGATTTCCCTTACAAAAATACCTAATTATTTTATATTCCCTGACGTGCCTTTATGGCGCACCCCGCCCCCAATCACCCATAAATAATAAAACGTCATTTCAGCTGGGTTTTGTTACTTTTGTAGTAGCTTGACCCCCCCCCCCACCCCTGCCAACAACTAAAACAAAAATAGGCAAAATACTGACAACCTTCCAAGGATATCAAGTGTCTCACATCTTTCAAGTTTTATTTATTTTGTTTAATTACTTAGTCTTATTGACATACAAATATTTAAACCAATTCATACAAACAAATACAAAAGATTCCAAATGAGAAAAGTTGGGCAGAAGGCCAATAAATTTGAGAAATTAATAATCACTTTAAAATATCTGATGATTATTACATAAGCAACGACTACATGACTGTACACGGTAAAGCCTGGTTTTTGTATTTCGCCATTTTGTGAATAAGATTTTAAAAAAGGGAAGATAAAACTTGGGAATGCCCCCCCCCCCCTCCAAAATAATCCTAGATTATTTTGAAACATATCAGGACTATATTTTGTCTAATTTAGCTATTATGTGAAAAAAAATATTTGATGCGAGGCAAGTTCAACACTCGATATATATTGCGTTTATCCTTTTGCGAGGTTAGTTAATTATTAATAAGAAAATGAAAAGACATGCAAAACCACCAAGAAAAACAATTGTGCATACGAAGTGAAAATATAACAAGTAAAAAAAGTGCAATGAAATAATAAATCACAAAAGGACAAACACAAAATGTAATTCGAGTGTCACTCATACCTGTTGCAATGCATTTTGATGGATAGAAGTTTCTGAACAGTTTATTTTTTAAATTTTCCTAAAAATTAAACGTTCTTGTGTTTTCTAATAAATATACATGTACAATGGAAAGAAAGTCACGTTTTAGTTAAACCAACGTCTTGTTAAAGACGTTAAATTTAAATAAAGTTTGTTACATTTCTTCAGTTTTTAAACAATAAATTAATCCTTTTTGAAATCTTTCAAAACTCTTATGACTAAGTTGGTTTTCTTAAAAATGCACTTTCAATATCAAATTAAATTTATAGAGCAAAATTCTCCATTGTCAACTGAACAAAAAGCAAATAGAAAGCCTTAGGCGAGACCTCGTTTATAATTTACCGAAAAGATCCAGTTGAATGCATTAAAGGTTAGGAGTATGAAATTATTAACTTATTGATGCAATAATTTTGGATGACCCAGGACAGATCAAAGGAACATCCCTTCTCCCAGACATGTCACTGCTAAAAAGCCAGTGACAAATCATTACCCTTACAATAATTTTTCAGCAAGTTTCCATTATTGTCCATTGTTAACTGTCTGTTGCAGTATTCGGTTTAAGATTATTTTAGAGGCATAAATAATTTAATGAAATCAAAATTACTTTTCATTTTATTTTAGTGTTGTTGCCTTAGTGTATAACATTAATGACGTTGCATTATGCAGTCTGATTTATCATTTCATATTATGCAAGCTAGTTTTTTTAACTCAAGTTTCCGATGAGGGCATCCTTGTCCAGTAGAGCAGCTTCGTCATTGTCCAGTCTCGTCCAAGCTTGGTGGTCCTCATGTCCTAAACATGACAAAATAAGCAAGCAAATTTTAAAAAAATACATATATTAGGAAATCAAGCACTGTGGATTTTGTAGGAGGGGCAAACTACAATCAGAGGAATAACAAATTATAATCCTCATACCCTGGTCTTTTTTCGTTTTCAAAGTAAACTCACCTCAAGAATCAGTAATGGCCAGGTCAGCAGGTGGTGTCAGTCCATCGTCGGTCCTCCCAGCTTACGATGGCTTGAGGCAGGCTCATCCTCATCTCAGTAAGACAATTCCCTCATCAGTCAGTGTCAGTGGTCCTCATTTCTCTACAAGGATTCAAATGACGAAAACAAATATCTGAAATATTATTAAGAAATATGTGCAAAGAGAAAGAAAACTTCGATTTTTACCCCACAAGCAACACAAAGCTATACCAGCACTCGTTGTGGAAGAACACAGAAAAGCGCCAATCACCAATTTTGAGTTCTGTGACTAAGAGGAAGCCTACATCTAAACTAACTTCAAGAATCAGTAATGGGAAGCCCAGCAAGCAGGTCATCCGTTCATCTGTCGGTCCTCCTTCCTGCTTCCGGTTCCTCGAGTTTCCGTGTGATGAGGCTGTTGGAGCCTTGGAGGGTTGATTTTCGTCCAGACAAAGCAGCCTAGCTCATCCACAGTCTGTCTCAACTTTTAGATCATTAGTTTCTTTGATGCAAATTGCAACTCTTTGCTAAGTGGACAGGGGTACATTGCAAATGTAGCCAAAAATTATGTCTAAGCCTACCTATAACCAGGTCATGGGTAGGACCCAATGGAAACCAAACGATTCTGCCCATGTTTCCATTATTTCCTTTTTAAAACAGACACGATTACTTTGTCATAATGTGCCGACGCTGATAATGGCAGGTTGCTTTGGAAACTGCATATAACTCGCACACTATAAACAACCATTAAAAGAAATTCACGTGACATTAAGATGACAAAATGCCATCATAATCCTTGCCGATCCCTTCCAAATCGGACTTACATTGAACAAAGTACTATACGGAAGGAGGGTAACACGGGGCTAAAATCAACAAGGAAATAGTAGTTTTCTATGTTACTCTAAACCTGTCGCATATCTTGAAATGCTTTCTTTTGAAATTTACGTTAAGTACGGTATATACTCGAAGCCCACAAAGATTTGATCGTGAAAGTCTATATGAGACCGATCTCTTTAACTACTGCAACGCTTTTTTCGTTATGGTTTTCGTGTTCTCCCCTTCAATAAAACAGCACTGTCGGCCTTATACGTTATCAAAGGTCAAAGTAAGAAGACGAAATGAGTTACTCAAAAGGAGAAATATATACTTGATGAAAACATGTATCCCTGCCGATCTTTCCAAATCGGACTCACATAAATGATGTAGATTAAGTTTAAACCTTTACAAAAACACGAAGAAATGTAGCATGCGATAGTAAATAAATTATGTCGCATGTCTTAAACAGCCATTTTCCCTATCGCTTTGTTGATTATACTTAAATTGTACCCTTTCACATGCATAACCTGGCTATTTCTGGCCTTTTTGAAGGCAAACTTCTTGACAATGTCACAAATTGCAGTTATTTTCGCCGACGAATAATACTTAAAAGATGTGGTGTAGGCCTAGAACTCGGGGGGGGGGGATGCCTTTAACATGCTGCTTTAATTGAAATTCAGTCATTTTCTTTACATCGATATAATGGAGTTTTTCCTTAATTTCCGTAATTTTTTACCTTTTTTTCTGCCGTCATTTTCCCCACCGTTTACCAAAATTTGCTTTCCGACTTGTTCAGCAGTGTAGTACCGTACCGGAAGTGGCTGCCGATTATAATTTGATTTTTTTTTTTTTACATTATTTCGCGGGTCATTTTTCCTTAGCAAATTTTGCACGACATAGGGCCTAGAAGTTTAGAAAATTACCGATTCTCAAATATTTATTTCTTTCGCTGCCGCTGTTAATCTTTTTACCGTAATTTTCGTCTCTTTAATTTCGTTCTTCCGCAATCGATTTTTTTTTACTTTGTGGGTAAGAAAAATAACACTGATATCAAGTATTATTTCTCTCACTAACGCTGTGATTTTTTTAGCCGTGTAAACTATGTTTCGTCACTTCACTTATTTGCCGCGTTGATTTTCGGTGTAATTTTCGTAATTTTCCTGTAGCTACCTGTAGAAACAGAGTGCCGGGCTGCGAGAAGAAACTCCACGTTCTATGTGATTTTGGTTGTAATTTAATTTGGACTGATTTGTTTTTTGTTTCCACGTTTCGTCACACGCGTTTAGTCAAATACTTCGGGTAGGTATCGCAGTAAAGGTGAAAACAACACTGATTTCAGTTATTTTCGGCGTAAATTTCATCATTTTCTCAGCCACTTGTTGGAAGCGGAGAAGCATTTCTGTGAGAAGAAAATCCGCTCATGATTTGATTTCACTGCAATATTTTGAATACACATTTGATTTTTTTTCTTCAATTTTCGTCGTATTCGTTGTCAAATATTTCAGGTATAGGTATCTCAGTAAAGTTAACAAGTAACAGTGATTTAAGCTATTATTTCTTCCAATTATAGCGGTAACTTTGCGTAAGAATTCGTATTTTTGTCGTTTTTATGTTTTATAATAATGCAAAATAATATGCAGTCTGATTTTTGAACCAATATTCCGCAAATTGGAAAGTGTCTGATGAGGGCATCCTTGTCCAGATAGAGCAGCTTCGTAATTTTCCAGTCTCATCCAAGCTTGGCGGTCCTCATCTTCTAAAACATGACCAAAAGAGCAAACTAGAATAATTTAAAATTAATATTTGAATAAATCAAGCATCGTAAGAGTTGACATAGTATTAAAGGAATATCACATTTAAGTGTAGGCCTACATATCCCTGGTCTCTTTTCAAGTAAACATACCTCAAGAATCGGTAATGGCCAACCAAGCAGGCAGAGTCAGTCAACCGTCGGTCCTCCCAGCTTATGGCAGCTTCAGACTCATCCATCATAGGGCAATTCCCTCACCAGTCAGTGGTCCTCATGTCTGTAAAAAGATTCAAATGACGAAAGAAAATATCCGAATTATTAAGAAATATCTGAAAGGTAGAGCAAGAGGGGGGGGGGGGAAGAAATGTTCGAATTAACCCCACAAAGCAGTGCCCCACCACCAGCACTCTTTATTTGTGGGAGAACATAGAAGAGCGCCAGATCACCCATTTTGATTACTTGTTTCTGCTTATTCTTAAGGTACATGTAACTAAAAACTAACCTCAAGAATTAGTAATGGGAAGCCCAGCAAGCAGGTCATCCGTTCATCTGTCGGTCCTCCTCCCTGCTTCCGGTTCCTCGGGTTTCTGTTTGATGAGGCTGTCGGAGCCCTGGCGATGTCTTGAGGCAGGCTCATCCTCATCTCAGTAGAGCAATTCCCTCATCAGTCAGTGGTCCTCACTTTGCTGAAAGGATTCAAATAACGAAAGAAAACATTTGAATTATTGAGCTGTATTCGTGCCAGGGCTCGAAAGGGGACAGAAAACATTGAATTAACCCCACAAAGCAAAGCCCTGCTACCAGAACTCGTTTATGGACGAACATAATAACAGAGTCAGATCGCCCATTTAAATTAGTTCTGTGACTTGATTGTTCCTGTTAAGAGGAGACCTACATGTAAACTAACCTAATAATCAGAAATGGGAAGCCCAGCAAGCAGGTCATCCGTTCATCTGTCGGTCCTCCTTCCTGCTTCCGGTTCCTCATGTTTCTGTTTGATGAGGCTGTTGGAGCCCTGACGATGTCTTGAGGCAGGCTCATCAATCCCAGTAGAGCAATTCCCTCATCAGTCAGTGGTCCTCATTTTTCTGAAAGGATTCAAATGACGAAAGAAAACATTTGATTTATTGAGCTGTAATCGTACCAGGGCTAGAAAGGGGAAAGACAACATTGAATAACCCCACAAAGCAAAGCCCCGCTACCAGAACTCGTTGTTTGTGGACGAACATAGAAGAACGCCACTCGCCCATTTTGATTAGTTCTTGATTGTTTCTGTTAAAGTAGGCTACATGTACACAAACCTGATAGTCAGTAATGGGAAGCCCAGCAAGCAGGTCATCCGTTCATCTGTCGGTCCTCCTCCCTGCTTCCGGTTCCTCGAGTTTCTGTGTGATAAGGCTGTTGGAGCCCTGACGATATCTTGAGGCAGGCTCATCAATCTCAGTAAAGCAATTCCCTCATCAGTCAGTGGGCCTCATTTTTCTGAAAGGATACGAAAGAAAACATTTGAATTATTGAGCTGTATTCGTGCCAGGGCTAGAAAGGGGAAAGAAAACATTGAATTAACCCCACAAAGCAAAGCCCGCTACCAGAACTCGTTGTTTGTGGAAGAACATTATAACAGAGTCAGATCGCCCATTTTGATGAGTTCTGTGACTTGATTGATTCCGCGAAGAGGAGGCCAACATGTAAACTAACCTCAAGAATCAGTAATGGGTAGCCCAGCAAGCAGGTCATCCGTTCATCTGTCGGTCCTCCTCCCTGCTTCCGGTTCCTCGAGTTTCTGTGTGATGAAGCTGTTGGAGCCTTGGAGGGTTCATTTTCGTCCAGTCAAAGCAGCCTAGCTCATCCATGCAGTCTCAACTTTTAGATCATCAGTTTCTTTGATGAAAGCTGCAACTCTTTCCTAAGTGAACAGGGCTACGAAAACACTGGGCCTAACCCATTTGTTACTGAAGTGAAACATTCCAAAGCATTATGTCTAAGCCTACCTTTAATAAGGCCACTTGTTACCAAATAGAAACTAAACGATTCTACCCATGTTTCCACTATTTACTTTTAAAAACAGACATGATCTTTTTTGTCATAATGCACACGAACATGTGCCGACACCGTAAACGGCAGGTTGCCAATAAGTTGTACCCTTTCACAATGTACTCTTTTTTGGGGGGGGGGGGGCAATTAGGTCTTTTTGAAGGCACTTCTCGACAATGCCAACAATTTTGATGTTTTTGAAATGCCGCTTTATGTAACTGAAATTCAGTCATTTTCTAAACAGATATTTTGTTCATTAAGGTGTAATTTTTTGTCTCGTAATTTCGTCAATTTCATTTTCTTTTCCTGCCGTCATTTTCCCACCGTTTGCCAACATTCGCTTTCCGACTTTTTGAGGCAAGTACATGTACATGTATTTACTTCTCTCGTTGCGGATGATCAATTTTTATGCCGTTATTTTCGTCATTTTGATTGTTATTTCCATATAACCCATTTTGTTTACTTTGTGGCAAGAAAAATAATACTGATTTCGGGTATTTTTACTCTCACTAACGCTGTGATTTTTCCTCGCGTTATTTTCATCATTTTCCTAGCGTGTAGGCCTACACGTAGAAAGCGGAGTAATTTCTTTTTTTCGGAAAAAAAAATCGCTTACGATGTGATTTCCGATACAATTTATTTTGGACCGATTTGAAGTTTGTTTTCAGTTTTCGTCATACGCGTAGTCAAGTAAATATCCGGGTGGGTATTATTTATTCCAATACTGCCTAACATTTTAAAGTTGATTTCGTATTTTCGTCAATTGGAGGTTTGCCTCTTCAAAACCGTAACATTTTTTTTGCCCGACGTATTGCAGTTGAGAAAAAATGACACTGATTTCAATTATTATTTCTTTCAATATCTGCGTCGATTTTGCTTAACGATTTGACATTTTCGTAGCCGCAACGATCGATTCGATTTAAAATAAAAATTAATTTTGTCTATTGTCAGAGACAACAGACGGAAACCATTAAAAAATCACACCACACAGAGAGCAATGCACACAAAGGCAAAAAATCAAACATGCAACATTTACAATGAAACAAAATACAATCTACTTTTGAGTTTTTTTCCCCCAAAAGTCATTCTCTCTGCAAGCATTTTTTTACTCACAGATAAGTTTACCTTTAAATACTTAATAATGAACCGAGCTTAAAAGCTCTTCACATAATAAAAATGTCTTTTATATAAATTTATGCAAAGTATAATTAACCAAAGTTAAGACTTTTGATTTTGCTACGATCATTAAAATAGGGTCAACTGTCAACTGTGCCCTCACTGCTCACAGACTAGCGAAGTATGACAATGCGGCGCTTTTACAGACGCTGTTAATCCCAGATTTTTTTACCTTTTAGTGTTACTATAAGAGCGTATATGTCACCTTAACAGAGAGCTCATTTAGGAATTAGTGTTACTTGTTAACCAACAGTTTTCTCTGTATGGCTATTTAAGTAGGAAAGTCCTTCCGTGTTTTTGTTAAATGGTTTAAGTTTTAATGTTCAAGTTCTTCTGAAGGAAGGGGCCTCTTGGAAATCGGCGCTACTAATATGCACCGAAGAGGGTATCCCTTACAAGTGACACTGCACCAGGCATGGTCACTGTCAATTGCCGATGGCCTAGATTTTATGAATCTTGTTTGGTCTTAAACATTTTATACAATTATAAAGAAATTATATCGTCGTTGGTGGACAACGCACCAGGCATTGCCACTTTCTGTTGTTTTACTAACTTTGTTTAATTATTGTTTTGAGTAGGGCAAAGTACCAGCCAATGTCCGTATAGAGGGCAGCATTCCAGTTGATCGATAAAAAATCACAAATTACTTTCAATCAATTACAAAATCGACTTTAAATTTGCGAGTGAAGTTTTTTAATAGCGAAAATGAAATAAAATACACCAGTACTTTCATGTTTAGGGGGACAGTGTTATTCATTAGACTGATTTTCGTTTGCATTTTTATCCTATTTTTAAAATTATTTTTTTAAAGAAAACTTCTAAAACTTCCCATCGCACTGCCTGCAGGCTCAATGTGCGCATGCTCGCAGCGGGCTGTGCTTGCTCCCTAATTTTCGTTTGCTTCATTTTCCCTAACATTATTCATTGCACTTTGCTAAACAGTTCCCTAGACTTTATCACTTCGAAATATGGTACACGAAATCGCGCGATTACGTAGGTACGCGGATATGCTGATACGCGGATACGCGGGTACGAAGACCAAGAGGAGATGAACATATTGTTCTTATTTAGGGCCTACTACTATACATATGACAATCACAACGTACGTACGTGACACATTTAATTTATCACATGCGTACGTGATAATATAATATTACGTACTAACGCAATATTAGTATTATTATTGCGTACATACCTGATAAATAACTACATATTACGTACGTACATGTATTGCATATGTAAGTGAAAATACGTGTATCCTTAAACGAGTATACGTTGTGTATGCGTACTTAATAATTATCACGTGGGCCCTACGTACGTAATAATTATCACGTGGGCCCTACGTGATAATATTACCTACGTACGTGATAATATTCAAGTACGTGCGTGAGTTACGTACGTACATGTACGTGACAATAACACATACGTAATAGCATTATGAAAAAACTAAATAACTAAATGTCCCTTCACGGTCTTCGTACCAAACCGTCTCCGGTCTAGCCAAAACAAAAAACAAACAAAAACACGAGTTTGCCGAACATTACGTATGAATATGCCTTATTATCGAACGGAAAAGCGATAGAACGCGGTGCGGATGTTTCTAAACGCGTATGAGAATATTATTTCGCCGAATTTAAATGCCTATAACATCATCCTAACACTCCTAAAGATCCAGCAGCTGCTTTGCTTTGCGGATGCTGCATAATGCACGCCTGCAGCGTCTGCACTCCTCCCAACTTGACCTACAAAAAAAACCTATTAATTGTTTGCATCACTTGCACCAACGTTTTGCCCAGAATGTTGATTAGGTTTATATGGTTTCAATTTATTTTTAGTTTCTGTCTTTTAACCTTCTCCAGAAAGGGAGTTACATAAGACCTGCAAGTCAATGTGACAATGAAGAGACACTGTCAAAGGTTTATCATTGAAAATACTGGTGTAAATTAGCGAGTTTAATTATTCAGGGACAATTTGAAGAAAAAAACTTCCACTGGAATGCTACCCTTCAACTGTTCCACGTGCGAACGCAATGTCACGGAAAGATTTCCATATACGAAGTTCACTAATTTTCCTCCGTATTGACTAACAAGCCCCCAGATAGCAATTTCATGTCATCAAAGTCAATTTGAGCAGTGAGAAAATACAAGCATTTTCTTAGAAAACACTTAGAATTTTTCAGTCCAATCTCATAGGGTTTGTACACAGGGTGTTGAGTGAACTTCGTATATGGAAATCTTTCCCACATGTCAGACGAAATTATATGCAAATGTTTTACTCAACGTGCGAACACAATGTCACTGCACGTAATAAATTCCAGTAATCCTTACTTTTAGGACACCTCTATTTTGTACGAGTTCTGTTCAAAACTGACTTTTGCAGATGACTGTCCAGTACCAAAGT
Source organism: Patiria pectinifera (assembly GCA_029964075.1). Taxonomy (NCBI): domain Eukaryota; kingdom Metazoa; phylum Echinodermata; class Asteroidea; order Valvatida; family Asterinidae; genus Patiria; species Patiria pectinifera. The sequence goes on along the minus strand of CM057147.1, from coordinate 9,362,970 downwards.
GACTTTTGCAGGCTAAAAAAGTATTTTTTCTTTAGACAAACTCATGTTAGTTATAATTTTGAAAGCACTTTCAAAGAAAATGTGACTTTCCTACCTTTTTTTGCAGTTCGCCATCTTGCTTTTAAAATTTATTTTCTGTTTGTCATCATCGTCTTTAACCCCTCATAAATCAAAACCCTGCCCATATTCAAGAGGTGTCATTGCCAAATGTTCAGATGTGTCAATAAAGATCAGAATGTCACTTCTGAGTGTCATTTAGTCAGCTGTTTGGGTGAGTCTTTTTTAACCTTATATAGGAAAGGGGTCCTAAAAGTAAGGATTACCTCAATTCCTATTGGCATTGCATTATTATTGAATAAAATAATCATTTTCGTTCAACCTTAATTCTCCTGTAATTTATCTTCCATGTAAATTTTTTTGTTTAACATCCAATGAAATTAAAGGAGTTCTCTGTTTCAGGTGACAAAACTCTCTACTTTTGCCAGAGCTTATACACCTTATACACATGTACATTAATCAGAGACATGTAACGTACCTCTTTCTACTCTTGAAGACATTGCCCCTCTTGGTGTTGATCTTGGAGTAAATGGTAACGATGTCTTTGTTAATATAAATTGGACACAATGTGCACGTTAAATTAGAATAAACAATTTTACAAAGAGCCAAAATGATAATTTTGAACAGTGTAATGAGTTGCATGCAGTGAGCGTGAGGAGCACAACGACAGTAATGAAGGCCTAGCCCAGCACCGAAACAACAGCTTTAGATAAAGCCCGTGCACGCTAGGTCGCTGTACCATGGTGATCAGCGAGGCATGAATGTAACAATAGGGCTGGAGTCTGAGTGGAAATCTTCTAAACATGTAATTATTTGCATAATGTGCATTCAGCACAAGCCTGGGTTAGAAATGAGAATCGGATAGAATGCTAATGACGTAATCCCGATGGGCGATTACATTTTGGTCACAAAACTTACTTAGAGGGGTGGCACAGTTTCATTACTGATCAACTTGAGTTGAAAACAATTGCCTGTTTAAATACATTTGTGAAGGACGAAAACAAAATGTACTGCACCCACTTTTGGGGGTTGAATTTTTGGACTGACCGGTAACAGTCGCATCACCGGGGCAGCACTTGCTTAATAAAAGGCATCTTCTGTTAGTGTAGCAGCGTATCCAGCTTTTTTTGGGGGGGGGGGGCACGTACGTGCTGACCTTGATATCGACATGGGTTTTTTTCACCGGACACTTGGCCTCCGTAAAATCAAATGGGGGGGGGGGAGCTGGGCTGGTACCAAGTTTACAAAAATTTGAGCATTCTTCGAAACCGGCCATTTTATTCTGGTTCTGTATCTGGTGGAATATACTGCATGCATAATCTCATTAGAAGGATATCTTGAAAAACAAAAATAATAATGACAGTGCGGGAACACATTGCCCGGATGATCGTAGCATGAAACCCAATGGAGCCAAATTATTCAAACGCCACTTTTGAAGGATTTCCGGTACAAATGCAAGAAACTATTGATCTTTTATGAAGAATTTGGGTTGTACACATTAGCACAGCTGTACCGATATTCGCGGAGTGTCCGGGGCCTATTGCGCGTAGCAGCCGGTCTATTTCGCGGTCCGTTCATGGTGACTGCGGGCGCTCGGCATGTACTGCGTTCACCGTTTGTAAATCTCAACTTTAGGTCCTCAGTTTCATTAAAAAGTATTTTAAGAATTAAGGATGTATATTGTGAAAATAAAAAATAGTTATTGTTTGGTGTTCTTAAAATGTTGTAGGAGGACTGAGGCTCATTTTTGAGAATCAAAACCAAAACTCAGATAACGAAGCTTATTTGAACGTGATTTACCCTCTTCTCTTGCGGAAAGGGATTGTTTTATTTTCATGTGTGACCTTTTTATTATTGGTTATTATTACCATTTATTTAAAATGATTATTGTTATTGTACCAGAAATCATGAGTCAAATGGCACGACCGAGCATGCAATGTGTTCCAGGGGCAAGTCGGTCGGGGGGCGAGTAGGTCAGGGGGGCGAGGGCGGCTAGGAAGGGAGTTGACCTGCAATCGCTAGTCTTGGTCCACGACATTCTTAATCGGGTGCTGTATTTTAACGCGCGCGATTTTCCCTCGTACATGCATGTTACCGCTAAGGACGTCTTGTAACCAAGTCTATGAACCTTTTGGCGTACAAAAACAAGTGGTGCAAAACAAGGGAGGGCGCCTTCGGCTTTGCAACAGCATGAACAGCGCCACATGTCCGTTACGTGTGAAATGCCTTTAAACAACTGGCTTGCAAAAAGATAACATAAACATGGGTAAGCGAAAAGAAGAAAGACAATCAAGTCCACATGTTGAGGTAGGTGAAGAAGAGTTTTCTAAAGGTAAGTATGGTAAATGTAAAACCCTAACCCTTTTTCAGATGTCTAATTTTTGTGAAATTTCATGTTGAAATTTTGATACGAAAACGTGTAAAAATGAATCTGGAAATTTCACGAAAAATGGACATCTGAAAAAGGCAGCACTTTCTGATTAGCCTATATAGAGGGTGAGAATGCTTCTAAAGCAAAAAAAAACCTACAAAGTAAGCCCAAATGTGAAAATCAAAATTTGGCTCCGTCGACACGTTTTTGTACATGGTGGGTGTGTGGCCTATGTTTACGGAGGCAGTCCAGTAAATAGGCCACATTTTGGGGCTAGGGTAGCCCAGGTTGGACGAAGTCTTCATTGCAATACGTAGGGAGGAAAGGGAGGGTATCAGGCATGTCAGGTCAACTCGGACCCAAACCAAGTTGGACCCATGCCAACTCGGACCCACTACCAACTCGGACCCAAGACCAACTCGGACCCACTACCAACTCGGACCCAAAACCAACTCGGACCCACTACCAACTCGGACCCAAGCACGACCAACTCGGACCCAACAATGACTTTATCATTAGTTTCAGAGATTATATTTATAGGTCATCTTAATGTTTCAGTGCTAATATAGTAAAGATATTCTGTAAAATTTTGGTCAGAATGGGGCTTTTAGTTCTGTTGTTTGATCATACTTCGTTGGTTTTGTTCTCTTATTACTGATTCACATGAAGAAATGGATATCTATGTGCAATGTTTTCCTTTTTCATCTGCTTTTTGTGTGTGTGCCAAATATATAAACCAAATTAAATCACACCCAATGAAGGATTATAATATGTCACAGAAAGATAATCATCAAGTTAAGGAAATTAGGAATGCAGTTCGAAAATGTCAAACACAATGCATGCAGTAACATTGATCTGTCAATCATTCTCCCCCATTCATAGCGCTGATCACCAACGCCAAGAGATTAATCTTCGCGGTTGAACCAACGCGCGGTCCCCAGTTCACACAAACAGCGGCAAGTTCATTCGGCAGTATCGGCACCCATTGATCAGTTCATTGAAGCGGGTAAAAAGGTTACCGCTGCAAAGATCGAAGTGTATGAAAGATAATTACTAATTAGAAAGACTAATCTGACTCAGGAACATTCAACCATGATGGACACCTGCTTGGGCGCGTCAACAACCTGAGTTATGGCATTTTGCAAGAACAAAGTAGGCACAGGGGATGCTCATAGAGTTAGCACAAGTTTGTTTGCTTGTTTTTTTCTGTTGTATTAAGTCGTCAATATTTTTCAGCAGATCACATTCACTTTTGCACAATAGTGTTGGCAGTGACACCATGACACGAGTCCCACCCAGTAGCGTAGCTAGGATTTTCTAAGTGGGGCCAGAGGGGGCATCAGAATATCATGGGGAAGGGGGGGGGGGGGCATTAGGCCTATCACACAGGTCCTATTGCAGTTTTTCCCAGTTGGGCCCAATAATGCCTCGCTATATCCATTGACATAAGAAATTGTAAACAGTAAGCTGTTGGCCAACTGAAAAATACAACCTTAGGAAAAGGGGCATTAGCAGTGTTTTTTATGAGTGGGGGCACTGAAAAATTTGTGGGCGGCGGGCACGTTACGCCACATGTCCCACCCGGATTCCCTTGGAACGTACCCCATACCCAGGTCGTGAGGCTGGCCAGAAAAAAACTACAAATACATGAATCACCGAACACATAAATCTTGACCTAACAAAACTATGCAGCCTCAAGTTCAAAAATGCTGCAAAATGTGGCGGAGTAGGCCTATACACAGAGATCGGCAACACAGGCCATGTCATTTACTTTGAGCTATACCGACTGTGTCGCATAAAGCAGGAAAAGGTTAACTTTAATGCATATGATTTGAAACAAGTATAAACTTGACGTATTGGGTCTATTCTTTTAGAAAAAGTGGTACGATACAGGAAAACAGCGGATAAATGGGTATATTTGAAAGCAGGCTAAATAAGCCGATACCATCGATAATCATTGGGTTGGGTGGTGGTTGAAGCTGAAATTACATTCGGATTTTTTTTTTTCAAGGCACTCAAAGTTGAAGTGGGTATGACTCAAACTATTCCTCAAAAAAATGCATGATAGAGCGTAGGGCCTATAATTATATACAGGCCTAACAACTAGTAAACTGGAAATCACAACTTCGTGTTGCCGACGTCATACTGATAATGATGTTGATGACAAATGGCCACTCAATTCGAAACTTTATTTGTTAGTGTCTACAGCCAGAAGGCGTGGAAATTTCACTCTAAATGCTACTTTAATGGAGCCTAACATTGGCATTCCGCAAGAAAAAATGATGTCAAATCAGTTGGAAATGGGTATTGAGTGAGATGCTATACATGTATAGTAACAGTTTTACAAAGGCCGTCTCCGAGGGTTAAGAAATCTGTGTAGGCTACCAAAATTTTTTTACAACTCTGATCGACTTTTACACGCTCTTTTTCCTATTCGAGGGGCCCTGAATTGTGCCGAGAAGTTGTGCGTGGAATGAACACATTTTGAGTAAACTTCCATGAAATCTTTTATTCCTCCATGCTGAAATACACCCCCATCATAGGTACGGGTCACGTCTTGTGAGATGACGGCTGGCTTTGCGGTTGAGTGGCAACTCAACCTTGTCCAAAATTGTTGTCCAATTTTTGATTGAGCCAATCACTTATCGAGATGCGAGTCGGAAAGCAGCATCAGCAACAGCAATCACACATCAAAGGCAACTTGCCGCCATAAAAGATGGCGTTCTTCGCATTATTCATCATTTTGTACCGAGACATCATCGAAGACGACATCGTATCTATATACCTTCTAGCCTACAAAATTCAGCCATGCCGGTTGAAACGAGGAAGTTGCGATTCCCTGCGAGATCCGAGCCAAAGTTTCCCTGTATTAAGTGTGGGGAAGATGTTACCTCCAGACAGCACGCCATCGAATGCGATGGATGTCATCGCTGGCAGCACCGTCGCTGTTGTCCAGGTAAGTTAAATCTTCTGTTGAATTGTACATCTGTGACATGCACTTAAGGCGAAATCACGCTCAGATGAGCCTCTCTAAATTTTGTAAGTCAGATGGGACCGGATATTATTCGTTGATTTAGCTATATGTAATTCTGTAAATAAGAATTGACCGAGCTTTTCAGACCGGGACTTGGAGATGTCTTTAGACCTTTGTAACCTTTAATAAGCTTTATAAACCGGGACTTCATTCTTAGGAAAAGAACATGTTTTGCACTCTGTCGTACATTATTCAAAATATTAGCTGAGCCTCTCTAAAATGTGTACGCCAGATGGGTAACCACAATGTTTACGTTGATTTAGCAATTTTCGTACATTTAGCAATTGTGACTGGAAATGTGTAAAAAACTCGATTTTTAATGGGAGTATTTCATTTTCAAGAAAATTTAGGAGATGTAGCCTAAAACTAAGAAGCGTTTTTTCCTTCTTTTACATACTGCAGTCACTTTTGTTTCAGACTATTATTAGCGGATCTTTTCTACGTTTAATAGGCCTATATTTAACATGTACGTTTGTGTATTTATCCGTTTCCTTGGAGATGTCTTTAGATCCAATTTTGTAACCTTTAAAGAAAGAGAACCTTTTTAGGAAAAGAACATGTTTTACACTCTGTCGTACATTATTCAAAATATTAGCTGAGCCTCTCTAAAATGTGTACGCCAGATGGGTAACCACAATGTTTACGTTGATTTAGCAATTTTCGTTGATTTAGCAATTGTGACTGGAAATGTGTAAAAAGCTCGATTTTTAATGGAAGCATTTCATTTTCAAGAAAATTTAGGAGATGTAGCCTAAAACTAAGAAGCGTTTTTTCCTTCTTTTACATACTGTAGTCACTTTTGTTTCAGACTATCATTAGCGGATCTTTTCTACGTTTAATAGGCCTATATTTAACACGTACGTTTGTGTATTTATCCGTTTCCTTGGAGATGTCTTTAGATCCAATTTTGCAACCTTTAAAGAAAAAGAACCTTTTTAGGAAAAGAACATGTTTTGCACTCTGTCGTACATTATTCAAAATATTAGCTGAGCCTCTCTAAAATGTGAACGCCAGATGGGTAACCACAATGTTTACGTTGATTTAGCAATTTTCGTTGATTTAGCAATTGTGACTGGAAATGTGTAAAAAGCTCGATTTTTAATGGGAGCATTTCATTTTCAAGAAAATTTAGGAGATATAGCCTAAAACTGCCCTGTTTTGTGGTCGGGGCACAATTTTAAACGAGATGGGGTCATTTTGATACCTTTGGTTGCAGATGAATCATTTGAATTTCGTTATTTCCCACAAAGTTACTCATTTGGGGTGGTGACGCATTGGCATCTTTTTCTGAATAAAGCAGTCTAAGTTGATATAAGTAATGACATTGCAATGATTTCATCACCTCTTTACAGACATAACTTTGTCGTTCTATCGAGAAGCCGTCAAGTCTGGTGGGCAGTTTGTTTGGGACTGTGCTCGCTGCGTCGGCCCCAAGACCTCTCTTTGGAGTGCGGCTGCTGCCGAGCCACAGGTACGATGTGATAATATACTTGCCGTGCACTTAATTCAGAAATTAGTTTTTATGGTTTCATGTCCGGATACAGAGTCCAAAAAAAAACAAACGGAACCCAAACCCTATGAAATATATTTCGTATTTTAACAAATATGTAGCACCCAAAATAACAATGACTGGACTTTTTTTTTTACCTGATTTCTTTGCTTCAAAGTGTCGGATGAGTTTGGCGGTTTTGGGACATCATCTTTCATTGAAAAAAAACATGTTTTTTCAAAGAGATTCTGTTGAATATTTTTAACGTTTAAACTGAAATTTTAAACTGCTGTGTATTTTATATCTTGCTGGAGGGTTCATGGTTGGAGATGAATCTCTACCAGGTAGCGACTCGTCGGAGGTGCCGGTCCCTGAGGTGAGACACTCCTCCTAATGTAGGCCTATGGGCGTAAGGACATTCTTTTGAAGATTTTTTGGGCCTAACATTGTTTAAGATTTCATTATGCCAAACCGAGTTATTTTGGTGCCTTTTTTGGTGTTAAGCTCAAGCAGATTTTCATATTCTCGGAAAAAAATATGGCATTATAAACTGAAACCTCAATTTTACCACAATCCCAGCACAAATGGTTGCTAGTTTAAAGATGCGCACTTTTAATTAAAATTAACAAGTATATAAATTCGTGCAGACCCTTCGCCATTATAATCTGCCCTCTCCATATACAGGCTGAAAGCACACGGCAGTCGATCAACTTCTCCCCCGAACCGTCAAGACCCATGGAGATTGATGTCTCCCCCCCTCCTCAATCTCCTACTCCGCCGCCACCGAACCCCGGCCCCATGGAGGTGGCCATTACTCCCCCTCCTCGATCTCCTACTCCCCCTCCCCGATCTCCTACTCCCCCTCCTCGATCTCCTACTCCACCACCACGTGATGTGCACGGTGGTCTGGATGATGACGCCGTTGGTGTTGGGATCCCGTACGAGTGGAATGAGCCGGTGCTGGAAGACAGCATGGAAGACGAGGCTGTGGAGGGTGACCTACCTGTGGAAGACGAGATCACTTATGACCTTGTGGTCTCATCATCACAGCGACGACGGAATCAACTCACCGACTCAAGGGGTTACACCTACACGCTGAAAAGGGTTCGGGGTGAAAAGACGTACTGGAGGTATATTGTGTGTAATTTTTTTTAATCGCGTGATTCCTCTCTTTCATCAGACATTCCATATAACAAAATGTCTCAATGTTTTCAACAGGCGCATCAACCGTAGAAAGATTGTTTTTCTTGAATTATCGTAAATTACATGTATAGGGCTAAGCCCCAAAAGATGTGTGTTTTTTGTGGTTTCAGCAGGCTTGGTATCTACAACACCATGTTATTTTCGACAGATGTTAGAAATTTTAATGGGTAATTTTTTTCTTGTCAACAGATGAGCCGTACGTTACAAGACGTGCCTCTGCGTCATCCATACCAAGAATTTTCTTTTCTTGAATGGTCGGGAATTTCAAATTACATAGCACTAAAAAAGATGAGTTTTTTTTCAACAGGCTTGGCATGTACAACTCCGTTTTATTAAACACGGATGTTTCAAATTTTAATGCGCCAATGTGTTTTTCAACAGATGCGCCGTCCGTAACAAGACATGCCACTGCGGAGCCGTGGTCATCCAGACGGGGGACTACTTCGAGGCGGGATCAGTCAGACACAACCAGGAACAACGTCGTGGCTCGGCTTATCACCGAAGTCAAAGACACGGCCATATCAAACATCTATAGACCGTCCTCTGCTATAGTGAACCAAGCCATCGTCCGGACGGTAACCGATGGGCCCCTGCCCAGTTTGCCGAAGCCTGTCAACCTTTCCCGGCAGGCGAATCGGGCCAGGCAGAAACTGCGACCACAGGACCCGACCGACCTGGACTTCGACTTTCGGGAGGACTTCACTGATGAAGGTATTGTGAACTTTCCTGCCGGCATGCTTCGAAGACGCTTCTTGGATCGTACAGTTGATCCAGATCTTTATATTTTATGTAAACACCCTTGTAAACTTTTTCTTTTTTGTTGGATTGATTTATCTGCAGGTTTTTTCCGAAGAGACATCAAAAGGGGCAAGCAAAGGCATCTTGTTTTTGCTACAAGACATCAACTGACGACACTGGTCAGCAGCAAACGCTGGTACGTGGACGGGATATTCAAAGTCGTCAGTAAGCCGTTTTCCCAGCTCTTCACGATACACGCTTTCGTGAAACGCGATCAGGAGACCAAGCAAGTCCCCCTCTGCTTTGTCTTGATGTCAGCACGGTGGAAACGCGATTACAGAGAGGTGTTCCATGCAATCAAGGATTGCCTGCTTGAAGTGGCTGAGGTAATTATACATTTGTACATTTACAAAAAAAGGAGTCAAGCCTAAAGCTTTACAGAGCTTTTTACTGCCAGTTGTGTTGTCTTTGTTGAATATTTGTTGAATATTTTGATGCCTAACATGGTTTATTTTTATAGGGGGTAAACGATGCAGTCCTATCCGGGGCATACTTACACTTATTGACTTTTTCTTCTCGCAGGACATCAAAGTCGATGCCTAACATTGCTGCTTTTTAACAGGAAAAACTATAGGGTCCTACCTGGGGCATACTTACTTATTGACTTTGTTTCTTCTCGCAGGACATCAAAGTCAAACAGTGTATGCTGGACTTTGAGGCAGCCACCTGGACAGCCTTGAAGGATGTCTTTCCGGAGGTAAGGTGCCACGGCTGTGTCTTCCACTGGAAGCAGGCGGTCTGGCGGAAGGTGCAAGAGATCGGCCTCCAGAGAGCCTACCGCGAGAGGGGAGACGTTTTTAACCTGATCACCAAGCTGCTCGCCCTACCTTGTCTACCCTCGGAAGTCATCCCTACACTCTTCAATCACCTAAAGCGTAAGGCGGCCGGATCAGAGGTGCTGACACAGGTTGGTGAACTTGCTTTCAAAACTGAACTATAAAAGGATAAATTCCATACCTTCCAATGATGTTAATGATGTTTAAGTACAAAAATACAGGCATTGTCCCTACCAAATCGTGTAAATTGTAAAATCGTGTTAATCGTGTAATTGTTTCAAATGAAAGCTACTATTTCCAAGCTCTATCGATTACCCGAAAAATCTGAATTTGACCTCCCTGCATCCCAGTTGTTTCAGTGAGGAAGTTATTAAATTGAAATAAATTAATTTGATATTTTTTTTTCACTGCAGCTGTTCAACTACGTGGAGAACACGTGGATTGCATCCACAATGTGGCCACCACAGGCGTGGACAACGGTACTGGCGGTACGGACTGGCGGTACTGGCGGTACTGGCGGTACGGACTGGCGGTACGCCAGTCCGTGCGGTCCAACAACGATGTCGAGGGCTGGCATCGGGCCCTCAATGCCGCAGCACAGAAAGGCACGCTACCGATGTACAAGTTGATCGGACTTCTGACGGAGCAGGCGCAGCTGGTGACGGTGCAAGTTAGACTTGTCAACGAGAAGAGGCTGTGCCGTTACCAGCGACGCACGTACAGGAATGTACATGGGCGCCTCCTCCAGCTTTGGGATGAATTTGATGCCGGCAGCAGGACACCAAGACAACTCCTGCACGCGTGCGCTCACCTGTACGGTAATCTGCCCGCATCAAAGTAGGATACGTAGTGTAACAAGTACAAGGTAGCAAGCAGTCCAGGCACGCAAAAAGGTTGAAATCTTGACTAATGAACTTCAGAATGACGTAGCCCCTGAGACAATCTGTATATCAAATGAAAGCTATTACATGTATTTCCAAGCTCTATCGATTATCCGAAAAATCCGAATTTGACCTGCCCGCATCCAAGTTGTAATTGATTGTTTTTTTAATAATTCACATGCTGGCCTGGAAGTAAAATACTTTTTTATGTAACTTTTCTTTTATCAATGTATTACAGAACCCGACATGTATTTCCAAGCTCTATCGATTATCCGAAAAATCCGAATTTGACCTGCCCGCATCCAAGATGTAATTGATTGTTTTTTTAAAAATTCACATGCTGGCCTTGAAGTTTGTGGTTTTTTAAACGACATTGTGAAATTTTTCATACTTTTTGGTAACTGTTTTTTTTAATAAATATATTATGGAATTATGGAATATTATTACCCAAAAATCCAAATTTGACCTGCCCACATCCAAGTTGTAATTGATTGTTGTTTTTTAATAATTCACATGCTGGGCTTTAAGTGTTTTTTTAACGACATTGTGTAAGTTTGTGGTTTTTTTTATACAACATTGTGTAATTTTTCATACTTTTTTTAGAACTGTTTTTTTTTTAAATATATTATGGAACCCGACATGTATTTCCAAGCTCTATCGATTACCCGAAAAATCCGAATTTGACCTGCCTGCATCCAAGATGTAATTGATTGTTTTTTTAATAATTCACATGCTGGCCTGGAAGTAAATGGTTTTTTTTTACGACTTTCTTTAACTTTTTATACATTTTTATATGTAACTTTTCTTTTATCAATGTATTACGGAACCCGACATGTATTTCTAAGCTCTATCGATTATCCGAAAAATCCGAATTTGACCTGCCCACATCCAAGTTGTAATTGATTGTTTTTTTTAAATAATTCACATGCTGGCCTTGAAGTTTTTTTTTTAACGACATTGTGTAATTTTTCATACATTTTGGTAACTGTTTTTTTATAAATATATTATGGAATGTATTATATAGTGTATGCAATGGTGTTTATGTGGTTTTTTTTTTTAAATACATGTACATGTAAAGATTAGAATAGACTTCGTTTTTAGACCTTATTTATTTTATTTAATGACTTATAATGTTCACCTATATTTATTGAATTAATAATGCCATGTTTGAAAGTATTTATGTTTCAATGTCATACTTTAAGATAAGTGGATAGACTTTATGAAATTGTCGAATGATTGAAAACGCTGTCGAATGATTGTTAACGATGGGTCCGAGTTGGTCATGCATGGGTCCGAGTTGGTAGTGGGTCCGAGTTGGTTGTGGGTCCGAGTTGGTAGTGGGTCCGAGTTGGTAGTGGGTCCGAGTTGGTAGTGGGTCCGAGTTGGCGTGGGTCCGAGTTGGTAGTGGGTCCGAGTTGGCATGGGTCTGAGTTGGCATGGGTTCGACTTGGTTTGGGTCCGACTTGGTTTGGGTCCGAGTTGGATCGAAACCAAAGGGAGTCCACCAGGGCTAGGGGTAGGGGTAGCTCTACTGAGTGTAGCCCCACTAGTGTGGCCGTCGGTATGCTGCGCTGAACCAAAGGCCACACACCGTGGTCCGCGCACTACTGAGGACGTTTTCATAAACTCTGCGGTCCGTTTCTTACATATGGTTGTATTCTATGATGTCTCACCTATCACTTCAGCGACGGCTGTTTCCTGTGCCGTGGATCCTGAATAGAGATCAGTGCACGTGGCCCCCAGACGATAAATGCATGGTACAGGAAACAGCCGCGCATTTGCAACTCGCGCCCTCGCTCGACAAGCAATTTGCATAAAAGCGACGTCACAGCTTGAGGTCATCTCTTGTCACATTCAAAATGGCTGCCATCACCAGACGTTTCACGAGTGCATATGGGCTCCAGAAAAATTCAAGAACATCTCGGAAAATTGAACATCATTACACCTAAGCATCCCAGAAGTGATAGATGAGACATCATTGAATACAGCCATAAGAAAGTAAGAAACTGAGAATGTAAGAAACTGAGCGTAATTTTTTGGAAAACTTCGTCCTCAGTAGCGCGCGGTACCACGGTGTGTGGCCTTTGGTTCAGCGCAGCATACCGACGGCCACACTAGTGGAGCTATACTGAGTGGAGCGTTGAATTACGGGTACCCCTCCATACGGAGGGGTACCCGTAATTCAACGCTCCACTCAGTAGAGCTAGGGTAGGGGTAGCCCAGGTGGACTCCCTTTCCTCACTACGTAATGGAGGGAGTCCAGGTAGCCCAGGTTGGACGAAGTCTTCATTGCATTACGACTAACGTCCAGGATGAGAATTCTCTACATAAGACCACCCAAAATTTGGACCAGATTTTTGTTACGTTTTACCTCGTTACAGAAGCTTATTTCACGCCTACATTTTCTATGTGTCCTTCTCTATTGATCCAGGGGTTCAGGAATTCCATATGTGATGCTGACCGACTTAATCAGGAAAATAAACTCTAAAGCAACGTTAAACTTGTACGTGTTTGTAGTCTCTTTTCATCAGTTTTATTCCCGAGTCGTACGTCATGTACGTGCGCACGAAAGCGCGCACGCACGCTAGCGCCCTCATTTGTTTAGTTTCGGTTGGAACAGTGACGTCACTCCAGCCAACCGACGTCATGAAAACACTCAACCAATGACCAAAGCCGGAACATGTTTCTGGTAACTGGCGCGAAAACACGCTCGGTCATCGGATTAGCGACCGCGCCTTCAAGTAAGTGCGCGTGCGTATGAGCGTGGTTACTGAGCAAATCGCGCGTGCGCACTGCATATTCATGCTGCATAGTCTGGCCCCCGGACCAGACGTGATATGAGCGTCGAGAATAAGTGTCCGGTCTAGGGAACCAGACTACACGCTGCATGGACGTACAACATGTACGACTCGGCGGTGAGAAACTGATGAAAAGAGTCTACAAACACGTACAAGTTTAACATTGCTTTCAAGTTTATTTTCCAGATTAAGGTCGGTCAGCATCGCATATGGAATTTCTGAACCCAGCGGCCCAATAGATAAGGCTACATAGAATATTACGTCGTAAAAATTAGCTTCTCCTTAAGGTAAAAATATTGAAAATACTGGTCATAAATTTTCGCCCGGTTTTGGGCACTTTATACCGTGGACTTCCTCCGTTATGTAGGGAGGAAAGGGAGTCCAGGGTATAAAGTGCTCAAAACCGGGCCAAAAAATATATGACCAGTATTTTCAATATTTTTACCTTGTTGGAGAAGCTAATTTTTACGTCGTCGTATTCTATGTAGCCTTATCTATTGGGCCGCTGGGTTCAGAAATTCCATTTGCGATGCTGACCGACCTTAATCTGGAAAATAAACTCGAAAGCAACGTTAAACTTGTACGTGTTTGTAGACTCTTTTCATCAGTTTCTCACCGCCGAGTCTATTCTAGTCGTACATGATGTACATCTGTGCAGCGTGTAGTCTGGTTCCCTAGACTGGACAATTATTCTCGACGCTCATATCACGTCTGGTCGGGGGGCCAGACTATGCAGCATGAATATGCAGTGCGCACGCGCGATTTGCTTAGTAACCACCCTCATACGCACACGCACTTACTTGAAGGCGCGGTCGCTAATCCAATGACCGAGCGTGTTTTCGCACCAGTTACCAGAAACACGTTTCGGCTTTGGTCATTGGTTGAGCGTTTTCGTGACATCGGTTGGCTGGAGTGACGTCACTGTTCCAACCTAAACTAAACAAATGAGGGCGCTAGCGTGCGTGCGCGTATTCGTGCGCACGTACATGACGTACGACTTGGGAATAAAACTGATGAAAAGAGACTACAAACACGTACAAGTTTAATGTTGCTTTAGAGTTTATTTTCCTGATTAATGTCGGTCAGCATCACATATGGAATTCCTGAACCACTGGATCAATAGAGAAGGACACATAGAAAATGTAGGCGTGAAATAAGCTTCTGTAACGAGGTAAAACGTAACAAAAATCTGGTCCAAATTTTGGGTGGTCTTATGTAGAGAATTCTCGTCCTGGATGTTAGTCGTAATTCAATGAATTGTCCTTTTCCATTGAAATGACCTTATTTACTAGCGCTTACGAATATTTTTTTTGGGGGGGGCAAATATTTGTAAAGAGTGGCCCTCTGAAGTTTTGTTCTTAACAAGTGCCCTTTTTTTTCTGAACAAGTGCCCCAGGTTTGAAAAAAATCACTATGCCCTTTTTTGTGCCATCAGTGTTACCCCTACTCCAAGAACTATGAGGCTGCACGTAGTGGAGCCTCATACTAGATTTAGAACCCCGCAAAATCGTTTTCAGCACAAAACACTAATTAAGTACAAAAACGTCCATCAAACATGTCAAAATACAGACATTTCCCACAGAACCGCTGCACAGTTTGCCCCCAAACTCCGTACTACACCTCATGACATACTCACGTAATATGCGCAGAACAAAAATCGCTGGATTTTGTCGGGTTTTTTTTGCTAAAATGATGAAAAATATGCCCTTTCCACACTGAGCCAACCTGACACTTGAAACGTGCACCCATATATATTGATCCAGCGATGATTTTTCGGTTCGCTCGGAGCGCGCCGTGGGGTGTACGGTACTTGCACTTGTATGCATGCGCGCATACTATCATTTCGCTGATCGATCATCGCATCTCCTATGCTTGGAAAACACATCTCGGTTTTTGCAAATGAAGTCCGTGTATCGAGCCTTCTGTTTCTCACTTAATTGGGCTGAGGCACGATGTAACATTTCTAGCATGTAGTTTCTGGAAGTTAGCCCTTCTGTAATCCTGTCCTCTGCTCTGCCGTAGCTTGTTCAACCCTTTCCCCCACTGTTTTCCCCAAGTTAAAAAAAAGCCCCCTAGGACGTACATTGTAATTCCTTGTGGTTTGATAGCTGTTGCAGAGTAATGTTAATGACTGTCAGAAAGATCAAAATAAAAATAGTCATTTTATGGTCGGACAAGGGCCGGACTCAGTCCGTGTCCTTGAACCCTTACATCAAAGCCCAAACCTCCAAACTCCGAGTCCGTGATAAATGGACTGGAGTCCAGTCCCACATCCATGACATCAGTGACGTACACATGTGATGCATGCGAGGCTGGAAAAGCTGTCATTGCCAATGTGAACAGTAGGCGGGACCTACATGTAATGATTCGGTCTATTCCCCCCCCCCCCTCCCAGTACACCCCCTTCCCCTGACCCTTAAACCTGAATTTGTATATTTTTCTGTGTCATCAACATTTTCTGGTACCCTTTAAGACCCTGAAAGACGATAGGGGCCTATATCGGTATGTTCATTTTATTGGGCATGTGCGTATCATAACGTTTATGCTTATATGTAGTACTTGTGAAGTACATTGAAAAGGTAGGAAGTCTCCCCCTCCTCTCTCTCTTTTGACAAATTAAGTTGTTGGGGGCTCATCTCCTTTCAACTCCCCCCCCCCCTTTTGTAAATAATTCTTAAACAACCATGAATTGATGCTGTAGTGCAGCCATCCATTTCTGTCAACGTGTTCTTGTACCATTATAAAAGGGAAAAGCATGATTTAAAGTGCACATCCAAGCATCAACTGAGTCCAGCCCCGGTTTCTAAACTGTTCCGCTGCCACTGTATTTACACAGAAAATGTAACCTTGATTCTTATCCTTTAATAATGATATTCTGTATTTATCTTCTTTACAGACTCTTCCAGTAGTTCACACAAGAAGCACAAGAAACACAAGCACCATAAGAAACATCACAAACACAAGAGGGGTCATCATGACAGCTCCAGTCCACTACGCAGCCCTGAACCAGTCCTATCATCGGAGCCTATTATGAGTGACCCATCTGGCAAACCACAACTGAAGCTCAAAATCAAGATTGGAGGACAGACACTGGGGACAAAAAGGTTGCTGGGATTTATTGCTAATATGCTGGATAGAAATTATATTTGCATATAACATTATACAAATATTGAGTGGCTCAGCGTGGAATGGGAGGAATATGATCGCAAGGTAAAATCTGGACTTTTCCATTTCACGAGGCGAAGCCGAGTGAACTGGAAAAGTCAAGATTTTACCGAGCGATACTATTCCTCCCATTTCACAATTTAAAGCCGCTCAATATTTGTTTTATATAACTGACATATAGATCCTTGTCATTTGATATATTTGAACTTTTTTTTTCAATACAAAACTGAAGGAAAATCTATTTCTCTCTTCCAAACCACCCCTTCACGAAAATGTTTGAACCTAATGCTGTAGCGCTGGCTCTTTGGAACAATACGCGCAACGCTGAACGCGCACACCAGCATTCATTTGCACACAAATACCGGGTCATGATCTAACTTTTGAATAGTATTTCCCATTCCCCATGGGCGGATAGTACTTTTGGAGCCGCGGCGTGAATGGGAGCAATAACAAATGTCATGTGATGTGAGTTCGACCAATCAAATGACTAGGATCTGTATGTCAGTTATATAAACGTATATATTAACCCCATTACCTTCCAGAGCCAGTAAGATAAAGTTTGCAGAAACATGGATGTGAAATTAATTGCTTAAATTGTGATTTTGTGTTGGTTCTGAGAAGAACTGGTTATGACTCAACATTTCGGACAGCATACTCTGGCCATCGTCAGGAGACTGAGGGGATTCCAACTTGGAGGTGGCATATAAGAAACCTTTGGAAGAAGTGTTGAAGCGTGGTGTGAAAGCTGGGATCCTGGAGACCAAGTTGCAAGATGCATGCTCACTGGTGTTTGTCAGTTTGGTCAGTTTGAAGCAGAGGGATGGGTTGCCAAGGGAATAGGAGACCCATCGGTTGGCCGAGGTTGGTCCTTGGGCATGGAGACCCATTGGATCCGTGGGTAAGGAGGGGGTGCCAGATGTCCCTGATGGAGAAACTGATGTCTTGGGGTACTGTGTTGTGCTTGATGATCTTGATCTGGATCTTGTAAGATGTAATGCCTACAAAATGTAGGGAGGGGAGGGTGATGGAACTGGTGGCTCTAAGGAGTTGACTTTTGATATAGGCGACCCTTTGGTTGGGAGGGGGGGGAGTCTTGGATCTTGAGTCTTGACTTTGCTTGGTCTGTAGCCGTTGCAGTGGTGATGTGTCTCAGCTGCCAAATCCACCTGGAGGTTGGGAGGGTTTTGCAGGATTAAGGAAATAGAGGCCGGCCACTGTTCCTGTACATGTACAAAACACAAAGATTGTGGCATGGGGTTCAGCCACAGTGATGAATGTTGGAGAATTTAGAAAACATCCATACAAAAATGCATGGAAGTGAGAGTTAGTTTGTCAGGAATCGTGATCATATTCTTGTTATGTGGGTAATTTTGGTGTTGAAATGCTTCGTCAATATCACTGTAATTTGACATTCATAAATACATGTAGCTGACTACATGTACATGTACCTATTCGTATTGGTCAAAGTCAGTCATATGGGTGGTTTTAAACTACTGTTTAAACATCGCTTGGTGTTTGATCACATTGCATTGCTGATATGATCTCCATATACAGAGATGATGAGCACACATTCGTCAAGCACACAGTACAAGTGGCCAGAACATGGATTAAAATGGTAGAACAAAATATTTCCAAGTTTGTCAGCTTTGGACTTTTTATTCTTGACCGTGAAAGTATTTATCCTATGGGTAGTAGACTATCGCACTGGTTACCAGTGCCCTAGTCGTCTACACATGCGCTTTACTTTAAAGCAATCATGGAACTAGCGCCCAGGGGTAGTGTGCATGCGCAAACATCACCCTAGCAGCATGCAGCAGCTACATGAAAAGATGGGCACACGCACCACAGTTTGCCGAGAAAACTTATGCGTAACTTCATGAAATGTTTGTGAATGTATGAGGTATAGTAAAACAAATGAAACTTGGTTTAGTTCGGGTGGATAGTTAATATTATTAGCTGCCCTCGGTATTGGAAGTTGACAGACTACCGGTAGTTCCCGAGGTGAATACGTCGGGGAACTAATATCGACTATCAACCCTCAAACCATGTTATATTTGTATACTATTGTCCCACCGGCAACCTCACTTGCCATTGAAAGTGTTGTATAGTTGGGAGTGCGTGTGAGCATGCGCAGGTTAGCTACTTTTATTTCTCCAATGTATTGGATCATTGACCAACTATGAAAAGGCAGTTCATTCCTAAATATGCTATCCCACACACATGCATATCTTCCAACTGGTTGGTAGTAACAGGGAAATGGTAGCTTAATGATGAACGAGTGCTATGCCAAACAATCTCTTGTGGGCACCCGTTATAGCGACTTTCTACTTTATGGTAAAACTTTGTTGACAAGGTTTGTGTTGTTCACCCGCATAGTTATGACAAGGTCATCTCTCCACGTTTCTCAAGTGAAGATGAAGATGAAGACGAAGATGAAGATGATGATATGGAAGAGGCAGACATTGAGGAGGCAGGAGATGATGATGATGAGGAGGAGGAGGAGGAGGATATGGAAGATGTTGAGGCTGAGCAAGTGGAGGTGGTGCAAGATGATGAAGACGAAGGAGAAAGATTTACCCCATGGCAAGGTATTGCACACCTTGATTCAAGACTTCAAATTTATGAAGCCAGTTCAGTATTCAAAGAGTGTACCGGTATGCACACATCCAGATTTGATGACTTTGATTTTGGGATAACCAGTCTGTTGTATGCATTCCAAATTATAGAGGGTATCAACAATATTGAAAAGTGCTTGTTCTGAAGTAAGAACAAAGCTGAAAGATGCACTGTCTTTTCTTTTCAAAAAATTATTTTCCATTAACCAATATTCAATTGTATGTTTTATATTTATTCCAGAAAACTCTACTGTTTATCCATTTTGGGTATCTTCAACCCTTTAAAAAAAAAGTTTATCTGCCGCACGAGTAGACTGGTTGCGGTCCCCACATTATCAATACTGATATTTTCATTTTCATGAAAAAAGTAACCTGCGCCAAAAAAAAGTTGATTAACTAATCAAAAATATGATTGTAAACTTGGGCTCCACAAAAAAGCCTTGTTAACATCTCCTGTGTGTGAAGTACACGCTTTGTCACCACATCTTTGTCTTTCAGATCAGACACCTCCAGCCTCCATCCATGGATCACCTTCAGAAAATCCTGATGAAGAGGAGGCGTGGCTTGATGCCTTGGAGGCAGGCCAGCTGGATGACTATGGGGAAATCAAACGAGACAAAGATCCTTCCTTACTCACAGCTAGGCAGGTAAAGAAAAGTATGGTCAGTTTTGTTGTCAAGTCTCATAGTGGCTAACTTGAGATTGTCGAGCTGCAGTGTTTCAGTCACCCTAGTCAAGAGTCAAGTCACTCTGGTCAAGTGTCAAGTCACTCTGGTTAAGTGTCAAGTCACTCTGGTCCAGTCTCAAGTCACTCTGGTCGAGTGTCAAGTCACTCTGGGCAAGTCTCAAGTCACTCTGGTCAAGTCTCAAGTCACTCTGGTCAAGTCTCAAGTCACTCTGGTCAAGTCTCAAGTCACTCTGGTCCAAGTGTCAAGTCACTCTGGTCAAGTGTCAAGTCACTCTGGTCCAAGTGTCAAGTCACTCTGGTCAAGTGTCAAGTCACTCTGGTCAAGTGTCAAGTCACTTTGGTCAAGTCTCAAGTCACTCTGGTCAAGTCTCAAGTCACTCTGGTCAAGTGTCAAGTCACTCTGGTCAAAACTCACATCCCTCTGGTCAAGTCCCAAGTCATCTGGTCAAGTCTCAAGTCACTCTGGTCGAGTCTCAACTCACTCTGGTCAAGTCTCTAGTCACTCTGGTCGAGTCTCAAGTCACTCTGGTCGAGTCTCAAGTCACTCTGGTCAAGTCTCAAGTTACTCGGGTCAAGTCTCAAGTCAATCTGGTCAACTCTCAACTCACTCTGGTCGAGTGTTAAGTTACTCTGGTCAATTCTCAAGTTACTCACGTGAAGTTTCAATTCACTCTTGCCACATCTTCATTTTCTCTGAAGTCAATCTGAATGTTAACGTCTCAAATCCATGTTTCATGTGTGTAATGATGTTTCAAGTATATTATGACACACAGTAAACGGAGTTTCAAAATGGGATTGGATTGGATTTAATTTTCTGTAATATTTCATTTGTTGATAAATGTTATTGTCCAGAGAGCAATGCTTCACGGGATGTCTGCAGAGGAGGAGAAGCAATTATTGCAGCTACCTAGCGGAGCTAAACCCCCTGAGATGACTGTTGAGATGCTGGAGAAAAAAGCTGAGAAGGCTCAGAAGAGACGAGCGCAGGCACACAAGAAGGTGGAGGAACACAAGGTAAGGAATCGAGGCAACTGTGCATTTCTGAAGATCAAAGCACTCTTTGTCGTGGCGTGGAAAATACATCATCACTCAGTGTTGTAGTAGATTACATTTACATGAGTATGAGTACTTTCTCATGAGTACGAGTACCAAAACATGTACATGTACTCGAACAAAATTACTTTCCACCAGTATGATCAAATTTCAATGTATCTTATGCTTTCAAACGCTTTTTTGCTGTCCAACTAGGCATTAAACAAATGCAAAAGCCTCCCAAACTGTAGAAAATTTGATTCTTTTTCTGCATGTAGCTCTAAGATTACAAAAAAAGTAACATTTGCACGAGTGCAAGTACCTTTGTCATGAGTACGAATACGGGTAATTGTTTTTTCTTGCGAGAACGGGTGCAAGTTAAGAGTACATTTTTATGAGTACGGGTATTAAAAAATGTGGTCAAGTACGAATACAAGTACATCAACACCATTAATATGGGCTCAATATAGGAACTGTATGTAGCACTGGTTTTTGCTTATGAATTTGTTTAATTTTATGTCCAACAGAAACAAACAATTGCGAGACTGTTGAAGAAACAAGACAGCAAGTTAAAAGGAATGAAGGTAAGGGCTCATTATCTGCCTTGTGCAAACAAAAGCAGATGAGCTCAGTCATTGGACTGAAAGTACATTCTAAAGTAGTGAACAAATTTGATGCTCTGCATGCTAAAGCTAAACATTTTTCATGCTAAATTTTTGTGCTCAAGCATTTTTTATTGACATTTTCTTTACCCTCTGCATGGGATGAACAGCCACATTGATAAAGCCCAAGAAAACCTTTTCTGGAATTCAAATTCACACTGTCAACAGGGTTCCCGTAGCCAGGGCTCGATTTACCAAAAAAAACTGACATGCACTGGTGCATGTAGACCAAAAAACCTACATGCACCAAGAAAAACCCACATGCACCATAATTGACTTACACCCGTCTGCTTCTCTGAAGGCATTCTTTCTCTTTGATTTATCGAACTTTCTACAGACGGTACAGTACTTTTTTACTCGATCATGCTCAAGCCTAAACCCGTTAACGTGACGTTGTATACAACGCCACGCTTTTGTGGCATTTTGAACATGGCAAAATTGATCCGCCATACATAATTTTGTACATATGTTGAGTACTCACATAGAAATCTAAATTTGCCTTCCCACGTGTTCAGGATGTGTCATTTCGACGAAATTTGCCGTCAATGAAGACCCATACATGCCATACGAACATGTAGAAATCGGATTTTAACCTGAAAAGTGACACCAGTACCCAGGGTCATTTGCGTGCAAAAAACCCGTCTGGTTCATGTGGCGCATATGATAGCTAGGCGGCGTCCGATTGGCCAATAACGAGACCACCTGATAAACGCAGCTAATAATTTGGAATCACACTTATGATCCGGACATAAGGAATGCCCGGAGCGTCAGTGCGAAACCAAATTCTCCGCAGCATGTATCGCGTGGTAAATCACATGCATGATCGGAGGAGGTTGCAGGACGTACGTCCAGATTTTACCTCGTACTCTGAATCTGCTGCGGCTGTGCGAGCATGGTGCGAGGAATATTTTATGGATTTATAAAAGAAATAACATTTGTACCTTATCTGGTCAAGTATTCAATAAATTTTATTCTTATTATCACTCATTTGTAAATATATGCATGAAATGAGTATTTTGGTGGCTAAAAAAGTTACATGCACGTCGTGCATGCTCAGTAAAAAAGCTACGTGCACAAACAAAAATCTACATGCACTGGTGCATGCATGCATCCGGGTAAATCGAGCCCTGCCCGTAGCCTGGGAACAACCTGGAAAAGTCATGGAGTTTTATTTTCAATTTCCAGGCCTGGAAAAGTCATGGACATTTGTAAAAAAAGACAAAAGTCATGGAATTTTGTGAGGACTATTTTATTTTAAATTTTAAACTTTGTGTATTCATAACTTTGCATTGGAAATTTGATTTTTATACCTGACAAAATGCGACAAATTTTGCTGATACAGGCATTTTGATTTCGAAAGACACTATTGCTTTTTGTTGTTTTTCTGTTTCTGTTAAGCACTTTTCATGGAACAACTTTCAGTTTCAATCTGCATCTTGATGAACTAGGTCATGGATTTTCATGATTTGGTCATGGAAAAGTCATGGAATGTTATTGTCCTGAAGACGTAGGAACCCTGTGTTAACAGTATTCATTATGAATTCATCCATTCTCATATTTGACAGTTTATTCAAAACTTATTGTGTAAAAGGCAAAACTTAGTAGCTTGTTGATCAGATTTGTAGTCAGAATTTTTGTTGGTCATAATATCCATCTATTTATTTATTTGTTTGTTATAGGCCAGATCAAGGCGTGGAGCTGATACACCTCGGATTCGCTACGTCAGTAACATGCACAGAGTGACTCTATCATTCCCACTGGGTATGCACTATCCACTGGACAAGCAAGTGGCACAGTAAGTCAAGCATTACAATGAGTGCACTGTGTGTGATCCTTAGAGCTATATTAAATTACTAGAGCGCTAACTCATGAACAAAGTGATGCCTGCTGGGCGCATCCATGTTTGTGCATAAACCTATGGAGAACTAGAAATTGTGTACGTATTTTGTGCGTCTATTTGCATGTCTGTGTTTGTATTCCATACCAGTGCGTCATCAAAGCTGATACGCCCAAACTGAAACGCACGATCAGCAAATGAGCGTTTCATTTTGCTCTGTGCAAACAGCGCAACGTGTGCGCATTCCTCCGCTGCAGATGCTTTTCGCCGTGACGTTTTTTTGAACCGTCATGACAGCTTAAGTTGTTTGCGTATCTTTTATACTTGCGCATTGCATTTAGAGTACACTTTTGAAATTCAATCCATCTATTTTGATTGTGTTCTACAAACACGCACATAAATTCAAAATGTCTACGCCCAGAGCAGCTTCAAAGCGTCTCCGCGCAAGAATGAGGAGTTAGCGCTCTAGTAATTTAATATAGCTCTATGGTATGATCTCACTAGAGTTCCAGGTCTCAATTTAATGTTTATTTTTCTGTAGACGACAGAAGCAATCCTCATGTCACATTCAGTACTTTTGAGGAAAAAGTTACTAGATAGCTTCTCATACTTTTCACAATAAAGAAAATCCTCCAAACCACAAAGGAACATGACTTCAAAGTTGGTGTGAACTGAAAAAAAAACTCTTATAGAAGAGGAAAATGGGGAAAACCTTGAAATAAAGACAAAACAAAACAAGGATTTGAGCCAGGTATCACAAGATTCATAGTCCAATACAATTTTTAAAAAGGCTACTGCAGTTGCTTTGACAAATTCTTTGAATCGCTGTATAGTTTATGAATAGACATAAAATTTTCCCTCATGATACTACTGAATTTATCATGAAAATGGCTTTACGGGCCGACCGAAAAACTTTTGCTTTCTGGTCCCTCCTGGTCTAGAAGTGTGATGGTTTGGTTTGACCTTGCTGTTACTATTTCATACCTAGGAATTGCTTTCTATAACCTGTGATGTTTTTCAATTGCCACTACTTTTGAGGTATTTGTGAATGGAAGCCATTCAAGTCTTGCTGTGTGTTCGTACAGACCAATTCCTAAATGGAATAGGTCTTGGGGCATTTTATCATATTAAACCCATTTCAGGATGTGATTTGGATAAAGTTCCATTTTCCCCAGCATGTGCATTTAAACTATGGGAGGAAGAGGGGAAGGGGCACTAGCCATTTCATGGACTTGGAAATAATGAATATTTCCACTTGTCATAATATCAATTGTATGATTTGGGAAATTCCTATGATCCTGTTTGCATAAACCCCTTTACCTAGATTTTATCACAAGACCACAAACATCGTGTATTCCCAATTCAATCAGTCGTCATCTCCAAGGAATCTCCAGCTCAAACAAAAATCATACCCCAAAAATAATCAATTTACCATTCACTTGGCAAACCACAAAGAATAAACAGACCAAAGCAACACTCACTCACTGCTATACGCGGGCTCGAGTATGGCTTTTCCAAGTAATGCGGTCCTGCATGAGGGCAGCCAGTTTGTCTGTGGATTCTGTACGGGTGTCCTTTTGCAGCAACCCGTACTTAGATTTCCGTTCATAACTTGTAAATATTGCTTTCAATGTTATTTGACTTTTCTGCAGAGCTCCTAAGCCAGTGGTTGTATGTGGAGCAGCAGGTTGCAGTAATCCTAAGAAGTATTCTTGCTCCAAGACTGGGATCCCTCTATGCAGCTTGGAGTGTTACAAGAGGAACTTAGTGGCAGTTCAGCCAGTCACTTGTGGATCTTAAGCATTCCCATAAATCCTTCACAACGACCTGGTCAAATGAAGTACAAAGAAGGGTACTATTGGGCTCCTGTGCCGCGGTGCTGGGTAGGATTTCAGATGTCCTAGCACAGTACCAATAGAAATAGGGTTAAAAAACAGTGCAGTCCTCTGAGCCAGTAAAGTAATGAAATGGTCCGGGGTTGGGAAAAAATGTTGCAACCTGACCCCACTTCTGCGATTGTGTATTAAGTCTATGGAGAGTCAAGAAAAATTTTCTTAACAAAATTGGAAATATTTCTCAGTCCCAGATTCATGTCTTATGATCATTTTTGCAAGGAATGACCTTCATTGAGATGATATATGAAGAAAAAAGTGGCATCAGGTTGCAACATTCTTTTCCGGGGTTGAAGTCTAGTTTTATAGGTAAGAGAAATGCTGACTTTTAATACTGGTAGTATTGCGCATGCCTACGTGAGGATCATGAACTTTCAACCAATTAAACGGTACTGTGACCGGATTTCATGGGAGTAAAAATTCCATGTGACACTGGAAAAGTGTTTAAGACCAGCCAGCCATGTCTTTATCAACCATTTAAAACCGGCCACGTAACAGGCACTCAACCAATGCGATGGGTAAACTGTTAGAGGTATTTATGAATGCAATTTAAAAATGCACCTTTGTTAAAGTGACCCCATTTGACTTCAGTTGTAATATTTATATTGGCATTTCAAGAATGTTTTGGTGCTTCCATACTCATGTGCAAAATGGTGATGTCATTCAAAGCAGAAACCTCAGTGTTGGTAGCTGCTTCAGCATAAGGTTCCGCATAAGGCAAAAAAAAAACCCATTCTGCTTCCGATTACATGTACAGCATTTGAAAATAGGGTAGGTACCGTAGGTAGGGATTTTTTTGGTGCAAATTTTTGTGTGCTGGATCGTATGGAGGCGTCTGCGAGTAGTCAAGGGTAAAAGGTAGTACATTTTGTAATTGATGGTTTGGGTCGGTTTTTTTCTCATTTGTCCCATAAGCAAATTAGGGTAGGGGCTGTCAGAAACTGGAAGCAGAACTGGTAGGGAAGCTGGAAGCAGAAGTATTTCTTTTGGCCTAAACAAATTGCCAGAATTTTGGATTTTTTTGCTGTGGTAGATTTTTTACTTTTCGTGATTCGTTGTAATTTTCAGTTTATTTTCAATGAGCAAACAATATGCACAAGTATCTTCAATGCACACATTTTTGAGCTCACAATTCGAACAGAAAACCCCTTAAGTGCACACTGTTTGGCTTGAATGACGTCACAGCAACTAAGTCCTCCGTTGTTGAGAAACCATGGTACATTGCAGAGGAATGGATATTTCCACAAACTATTTCATGTCATGAACCCTTGAAATGAATTTAAAAGTTAATGGGGGAACTTTGATTTCAAATTAAAGCTTATCGTATCAGGTCTGTGTAATGTATGCGATATGACAGTTTAATATGTAAATATGCAAATAAAGATACATGTAAATAAATTTGTAGAAATACACAAATTTTGTTTAAAAGTTTGATTCCTTTTTTTTAATATGAGACTCGCCGCACCTACTTTGCGGCCTGTCCTTTGTGGACAAACCCCCACCGTGCAGACAATCGTTGCCCCCCCCCCCCTACTTGTAATCCTCATTCCTTTGTACTCCAGCTTTTTAGCAACAAGCTCTCATTGGTTTTGTACACAAATTTCAATCATGGACGTTCAGTCACTCGTGGACGTTCGGTCAATTATGGACGTATTGTTTGTGCCCTAACCCTTTTGTCCCAGGTCCACGATTGCTGGTGTTTACATACTCAATACATACTTGTTCCGTTGTTACATTCTGGGGGCTACACACGAGCGTTCCAGTACTATGGGGATGTGATTACACAAGGATGTTTCACATGCGTGTCCTCAATATAAACCATAAACAAACCCACCCTTCGCTCTTTATAGTACATGTACAGACAAATCTGACACTTGATCACTGTACTCCCATGAGGCACCATTCAAGACGCCATTGTGCAAACTATTGTACAACGTAACTGCTCCTAGATGGATAAGCTGAACAATAGCTAGCACAATGCTTTTGCCATTGAAGGGGGCCTTCATGATAGAATTGATAGCATGCCCCGATTGGTCTATAGCAGTGATGGACAGTCACACAAGTAATTTGATACTCTCGTCACGGTAATATTTGTATAAGATTTGTTTTAATTCAATAATTTAACTTTCAACGACAGATACACTTTAAAAATATGTCCAAATAAATGAGTGTGATCCTATCTTATGCAGAAGTAAGGCCACTGATTTTCCCTCTTCGATATGATTTTCCTTTTCAAGAAATCATACATTCTGTTTCAACTACAAAAACTAAGAAACTTGTTACCTGCCTTATCATGTATGTTACATGAATGTGATTGATGTGGAACAGAAATGACTGAACAAAGTTTCTGTCAAACTATTACCCTTTGGGCGATACTAGTGACTGCCCTATGTATTAAAGAGTAATAATCCTTGGAATTAAAAAGTGACCAGAAATTAAATAATTTCCCCCTTTTTAATGTCGTGAGGTGCACATGATTTTGCGATTTAAAAAAAACCCTGAACTTTATTTCAAATTCATTTCAATTTATTCCATTTAGTTTTTAGTGAAATGTTTAAGAGGAAAATCAGTCGGCCTACAAAAGAGATTAAGAAAAAATTAAAGGGAATCGTAACAAGACTAAGATCAACACCAGGCACATTAAAACAATAGAACATTTTGCCACTCATTTCCAACAAGTGAAGAGAAAAACGTAAGGACTGGTTACACATACAGATATTTACACTTGTACAATTGTAGATCGAAACACAAACACATATCAAAATAAATATATATATAAATATCTTTAACATGGTCTGAGACACAAAGTCGACGATACTAAACATATACTTCATTTCTTCCTCCTTGGTATTAAGTCTGGTCATTTTCCCCTTGAGTTCATGTACTAAAAAAGTAATGATTACTAAGGCTTTGCACCTTGGCAATGGTCTTCAGAAGAGAATGGAAGGCCCCAATCAGATCAGTCCAGGAGAAGTGAAGAAATCTCAGATCACAATGTAAAGGAAGTCACACGTCTGCGCAAAGGAGAGAAGAATGTTTATAAGCATTGATGATATTGTCCTAAAGATACTCTCGGTTTTTTTCTCAACAAGTTCTATTTTCTTTCTTCTGATGCTTTTTCCTCTCTAAATGGGAAAAAAACCACCATTTTTAAGTGCGATTTCAAAGTACAACAGGGCAATTCCATGCAAAAGTGGACATTTTGTCATTCTGTAGCAGACCTCATTATTATTCATAACTCATAAATCAAAAAAAGTTTTTCAAAAGATGAATTTGGAAATAAAAGATACAACGTTTTATTTTCACTTTCAGTTTTTGAAAGGAAAAATTGTGTTTCATACGAATTAGTAATAACAATGAGGTCCATTACGGAATGAGAAAATGTCCGCTTTTGCAAGGAATTGCCCAACTTTCAAGTGCACTTAAACCATTGCTATGACATCACACTATTGTTAAAAGTGTGGATTCGGAACTACGAATCTGTTACACTGGTCAAAAAGTGTGGATTCGGAATTACGAATCCACACTTTGAACATATCGGACAATTGTTCTCCATAAAGAGCATTAATAGGACCGTCTGCGTGAAAACTTTCCTTCTGAAATTACCAATGTATCTTCATTGTCAGATTCTCCGCCGTCACTGCAAAAACTACTTTGAGTCAGAAAGAAATCATCGTCTGAACTATCCATGTTGACAGAAGGAGCCTACACACAAAATGACTTTGTTGTATGGGTGTGGCGATACACATGCTAAACACGCCACAATGCTTGATTACGTATAAGAGCCTCGAAAAACTCCCTTGTAAATTACATGTACCCTAATGACCACGACTCGACACGAGATATATATGTAAGTCTTTTCATCTTCACTCAATGGACTGTTAATGACAATACATCTTTTGACGCAATGGTTTATGTACACTTGCAAGTGAAGAATACACTCGCAAGTGTGGATTCTTAATTTATGAATTCACGTGTATTCTTCTTAAGGCCAAAAAAAAAGTCTCCAGTTTCTGGTTTGGAGCTTGCCCAAAAAGTGGTGCGGCGACGTGGCTTTTTTTTTTTTACCTGTTTTTTTTTGCTTCAAATGTCGGCTGATGACTGCAAATGGTGCCCGACTAAACTTAGTGCAAATATTATGGGAGACCAGAGAGGCCACATAAAGCTTATTCTCGATCATAACCCCATCTAAAAACATGTTAAAATTGTGCAGCAGCAGGATTCCAGTCAAACCAGTGAGTTTGGCGGTTTTGAGACATCATCTTTCATTGAAAAAAAAACTTTTTCATTTTGCCGACGCGCATGGCTACGGCGACGCGCGCGCATTACAGAAACCGGAGACTTTTTTTTTGGCCTAACAGAGAGTGATGGCAATATGACACTACAGAAACTTTTGTCAACTTGAACCAACTTAAGTCCCATGCTGATAGCAAGTTAACTACCCACATTGTCAATTGTCGACCAACAATTGTTTTACAGGGACCAACTACATGTAAGTCACAGAAGAATTACATTGTTAATTTCACTGAAAAGTCCTGTGCGGACGGCCACTGCTATCTAAAACTAACCTATGATCGTGTGGGTCACCTTTACTGACCTCTGTAATGCCCACATGTAGGCTTACATACTGGATGTGAGATTCTACTGTATTTCTGTTGCGCTCTGCGGTATTATTTTATGCATTTTCTACAATCACATCTGCTGTTGGGTTGAAAAGTCATAGCAGGGCACCCTCATAAGATTCTAAGAGAGTGCGGTAGGGTAAAGTTCATGCAACACATCACCTTCCACGGGCCAAAATGAAGTGCAGATGCATGATAGCATGACCAATGGAATATTAACAATCGCTCAACGATAACTTTTTACAAAGTTCAATAGGAACGCAACCTTAGTGTGTCAAAATGAGGTTGAATTGCTTTTTACTATTTTCAAACTTTGATAAAAGGAAAAGTCATAAATTTCATGTTGATTGGTCAAAACGTTCCAGAGCTATTACAAAAAGGTTTGGGGATTTAAAGCTCAAATTTTGTTGCCAGATATGCCTTATGCAGTCAAAGATGTACTGTGTCATTACTCTAGATATCCTGGCTACAAGATGTTATAACATGTCACGACTGAAGAGTAATATTATACATGTACAAATAATGAATGTTTCACGTTCGTGCAATGGTAAGAATAATTTCATGAGGTGACAGATGAAATGTCCCTGAGTGGAATGAAACATTTCATCTGTCACCGACTGAAATTATTCTTTCCATTCCACGAACGTAAAACATTCATTATTTGTTTTATACAACACCTGAATAAAACCCTGTCATCTGATTGGTTGACTTTTAATAGCCAATTTATTAAGGTTAAAACTGTTTAAAAGTTCAACAAATTCATCATATTAAATTTATGTAAACTGTTAAACAGGTTGAGAACAATCATATTAAATTTATCTCGATTTAAAACAGCGCCACCACCAGCAGCAGTGACACCGTGCAATGGAAGTTCTATTCAACGTGCAATAGAACTGCCATTGCACTGTGCGCTGCACGCCACGCCCGCGTCATGCGTTGGGACGAATAATTCAATGATATGTGATCAATGATCCACCAGTCAGATGACGGGGATTTATTCAGGTGTTGTGTAAAACCAAATATATCTGAAAAACAGAGCTTACCTGACATGATAACACCAGGTTCTGTGCATTGAAAGCATCAGTAACAGTGAAAACAGGCTGGCCATGACAAACTGCACTGTGCTGCCCAACTCCATTCTCTAACTGCTGTCTGACATTAGCTAGAGTGACGCAGTCTTGCTAAAAAGAGATAACCAAATTCAATACACTGAAAGATTGTCATGAATGTCAACATTTCTAAATTAAAACAAAACCCTCATGTATTTCAATATTTTGTTATATTTGTTGGAAAGTGCTTTAAAACCTTTCTAGATTTGTTGCTCTAAAATATGACAGAATAGTCTTATAAGTAACGAACGTTATTCATTCTGCAACCACTTTCACGAAGCATTGGGATGCGTTGCAGCCCGAGTTACGACGTGTAACACATCGCAACTTGTGATGCGTCGGTATGATCCATTTTTTTTCACAAAACTTGCAATGTGTTGAAAGCAACATAAGTTCATTGACAACGGCTCAAAACAGGTCGCAAGTTACGACGTGTCTAGTGGTCATCGTAAAATAAGAAGCATCCTTTACTTTACAGCCAGCTTCATGCCATACAAAATACATAAACAAGACTATAATAGCGAGACAATGTGTGTAAAGTTAGAAATAGAAAATGAATTGAATCATAATGAATTGGTGTGGAATATTGCACAATAATATTAAAATTTCAAAGTAGCTATACAGTCCACTGAGAGCTTGTTTTTCTTTAAAATTGCATCACAAGTCCGCCATTTTGTTTTAAGTTTTGTGCAAGTGCCCTTTTTAAGAAATTTTAACACCCCGTAACAGTGACCGTGCTACGCCACTGCGTACGGATACGACGCGTCGCAGTGTTGCGTCGCAGTGCTGCGATGCATTGTAAGTTTAGTTAGGATGCTATGTATTTGAAATGGGATGCTGAAGTAAATTCAGTCTCACAAGTCAAACACTATCCAGACATGACTCATTTAGTGTCAAGTGACAAGCTTTTCAAATGAACCTTTAACAGCTTTGTCATTATTGGTTCCCTGTTACCTACATGTATGAAGTGACAAATACCAGCACGCACTTTGCTTATTGAAACACTTACTTCAGTATTTATTCTCATGCCACATGCACAGAAGATCACTCCTTTACTCAACATCAGGGGATTTCTAGAAAAATAGAAAATGTCAAGGCAACCAAAACACATGGTTAATGCAATATGGTTCAGAAAACACTGGGATGCGGCCATTCTCTTGCATTTGATTGTGTTGATACTGTGACCCTTCTGGATAAGTTTAAAAACCTGAACTTTGTTAATACCTACATGTAAATGGTCGTGGTCAGTCTGTGGATATTGAGGGTAACATACATGTATCAAAGGTCCTGCCATTAAATGTTGGTGTTCCACAAAGGGTCGATCTTAGGTCCACTGCTATTATTTAACCCAGTAATCTGCCATATCCATATCGTATTCCCAAAACTGTAACTTATTTATCTTTACAGATGCGTTTTAAATAATCCAAACATCTTGGACGAGAATAATAAAAGCATTTACGACGGCTGTTTGTGTATGAATTTGTTTGTTCTCGAAACAGTCTTTGAATCACCTCAGCCCGCCATTTTTTTGTCCGACTTTCATCGGAATCGTTCCGTTACGAATAATATCAAAATTTGTTAACTCAAACAAGAAGCTGTGAGTGTCTTGTAGCAACCTTGATAAGTTGTGCGATACCAGGATCCACGACGATCACGATTTGCTCAGGTAACATACGGGTAGGTAATTTTCAGTCGCTACGCCACAACTAACGCCACCTAAAATGCGTAAAGTTTTGTGAAATCGGCTGCAGATCTTATATGAGATCTCATTTTGAAATTAGGGTTTTCGCAAATTTGAATGTTGATTTGATTATTTCTGATCGCATCATAACCCCTGGTACACACAGACATGCATACTGAAATTTGTATCCTTGTGGAGACATTTCTTTGTTCTCGTGTACTAAAGTTTTCGAGTTTGAAAGTGAAGTTTGAAAATGCTCTTATTTTAACCAGAATTAATTTCCTTGGCTGAAATTCGGACTTAATATCCTTTTTCTAAAACTATTCCATTAGCAACAGATCAACCCACCTTGGAAATGCCTAGTTTTTGAGTAAAATCCATATATCTACTTCGTGAAAACCTTGTGGAGACGTATTCATCTATAGAAATTGCCCTGTGGAGACGTATACAATCTTTTGTTCCCCATTGTGTCCACGTCTCCAGAGGGCACGGTGTATCAGATCAACAGTGCACTAACCAGCTGATGTACACAAGGCACCTGGGGATTGTTTTAATGCACTTTTGTCTAATTCATCTCACATTTTATGCATACTTCCTCACCTTTTGCAAATGGGACAGCTCAGTTCATCTATGTCCAGCTGTTCCACCGTTGCACTCAATGAGGCTTCAGCCAATTGCAAGCTGGCTTCATATTCTGCTATGATGGCATTCTCTATTGATTAGAACAAACAAAATGCACTTTAGAACAAATAATAATAGAGGCAAAATATAGTATACAAATAATGAACGTTTATGAGTGCAATGGTAAGTTTCATGAGGTGACATATCGAATGTTCGAGGCAAAGCCGAGTGGAATGGATCATTTTTAATGTTACTGAATGACTTATTCTTTCAATTGCACGAATGTGAAACATTCCTTATTTGTTTTATATAACACCTGAATAAAACTTCTTCATCTGATTGGTCAGAGGCACCAAGAGTTCGACCGTGGAAAAGAACTTCTATATTTGCACTGCGGCTGCGCCGTGGGTTGGACGAATAATTCAATGAAACATGATCCCAACAATCAGATGACGGGGATTTATTCAGGCGTTGTGCAAAATATCTTATTTATTACTGATGTATTACTAGTCAGAAAAGCATACAATTGTGTTGGCTGGTACAGCATTTATTAAAATTTAAGTTGCAGGAGGTACTGGTGAAAAAAACACAAAAAGCAAAACAAAAAACTTGAAGAGGAAGTACTAAATAATAACGAAACAACACTGATGTATATGTATTATCAAAATTTATAACTCCTGTCATGCCTGTGGGACAATAGAAACTCAAATGAGCTAATGGAAAGTACTGTACTGTAGCCAAACAGTAGCTTATTGCTACATTGTACCTGGACACTTACTACACATGCAGACTATACGGTATGCACATTCTGAAGGGCTTGCTTTTGTTTATGTCCAGCACCAAAACATGTCTTTATGGTGCTCACATAGATGTAATTTAAATATAGGGCTCACTCAATGACGGCCATCTCTGTAGAACTGCAACTACGTATTTTACAAGCACGCATTGCGCAGTGTTGAAAATGTTCCAAACACACACACTTGTTGCTCAAAATGGGATCGAAATACGATGCAGCCAAACCGCGTAATGCAAGTTGACGGTCAAAATATGTGGATGGTATGTAGGAAATGACGTCATTTGAAGGAGACTTATTAAGTTTATACCATTTTCTTTAACCAAATTGCCAGAATCTAACACTAAACTAAGGCCTGGAGACAAGTCTGAAATTTTACGTATAGGCCTAGTGAGCAGTTACCTTCTGCCATTAACTCTCTCTGGATTTCTTCCACAAGGGACATAACCACATCGTTATTCAAGTCTTCAAGAAGCTGAAAGAGAAACAACAGAGAAATAATCACTGCAATTGACTGAGTGATAAGTGGAGTACGCATATTATGTGTAAGTCTACCAAACCCGCTACATGTACATCATCAAAATGAAAACCTCTGTCACTGTTGCTGTAATATTTGCAATAAACCTCACAACCAACTAGTGCGCAATATGGCACCAAAGTTCTTATTTCAATATAGTGTGAGGGTTTAACATAATACACATCCATACAACTACTCCGGTACATGTAGTTTCATGCCCTCCCTATAGAATAAATGAGCTGAAACACTGGTAGGATGTATGGATTTATCCTGATAAGTGACAGTCTTGATACAAGTATACCAAGATACAGCATCACCATTGAATGCCAAAATCTGTTAAGTGATATTATCAGGAATAAAATTTGACCAACACGCCCCATTTCAGACAAGAGAGAGATAACTTTTGTTGACAGACAAGAGAGAGATAACTTTTGTTGACATCTTTAATTGTTAAAAAAAATTGACAGTTGCAAATGGCGTGGCTCTGAAATGAAAGTTGAGAACAGAATTGCGGAAAAAAAATTAACCCCAAATGCAAATGCACACTACATATACCGTATCATATTGCGATCTTGGTAAATGTACATTTCATAATGCATCATTGCATCATTATATGTACATAGTTACAGCGATCCATTGAAATTGTGCAATATATTTCCGGAAAAAAATTGAATAATCTTTATCTGACAATATTAAAATATTCCTTTTGAACTGTGAACATGCATAAAATTGGTTTGAAAGTGAATGATTATTTTGTGATAGTTTCTAGTTCAATCATGGCTGTGATTGGTCCAAACATTATGGAGTGGTCCTCAACAGATCACTGGAGTAGTAAAAGTTGTAGAGTCACTTCCCTCTCCCATCAATGTCTTTACCAAAACTATTATCGAATACACATGTTCTTGTTAGACCACGGTAATAGATCGTGATTTTTAATTGGTCGAGAACCGAGCACGTGATGTGCCACAAGCATATACTGTGTAAGGGGCGTATACCCCGTGGTACATGGGTGATGCACCCCACGGGGTACATTGTACCTTGGTCAACCCCACTATTGAAAGTGTCGTTTCCACCGCCTTGTATAATAGAAAGAGCCTGGGTAAGAGGCTTCAGACAGTGCACACACGCCCGTATGATATGTCGGATGAACGCGTGCGCATTATGTTAGATGGACGCACATAGACTACAGTCGCAGCTGTGATTGGTTTGTAACGGGGCAGGGATTAATGGATTGGTCTATTCTGGGAAAAGCTAAACTAATTGTGATGCCATCAAGCTACATGGGTCGTTTGTCGACCCTGGTCAAAAAATGTTTTATTACGGCCTTGAAAAGAGCACCATCTCAGCATTGCTGCTGTGAAAACCGCATGCTGATACCATGTTGAGTTAAAAAATTATAAAGTTGGAACACCAAGAGATGTGATGAAGTGATGTGATGAAGTGGTCCTAGTGTGGCCTGTAGGCCTATTTCCAAATAAAAATTCCCGACAAATGACTCATTTAGCTTGATTGCATCACAATTTGTGTTCCTGTGCTATGAAAAAACAAATTCTGTGCGATTATCCACGGTGTAGTAATCGCTGATCTTTTCAAAATGATACTTCCGCTATTACTGCACGGCAACTGCGGGAAATCCACAATTTCAGACGGTTGGAATCTATTACCATGGTACTACAAAACAATTGTTGCCTGCCGTGATTGGGGTTCATGGGTTTTGTACACCCTCATTTGTGCAAATGTTCGCCTCTGGTGCCATTTGCACCCTCGGGTGTACAAAACACATGGACCCCTCACAACAGGCAACAATTGAATAATATTTTAAAGATATAGTCCATCATTTGTAATTTGTGCATTTTGTTTGTTTGAAGCAACAAAAGTGTTCAAAATCTAATGAAGGATACTGAACAACTAACCTGATGATGTTTCAGCTCAGCTTCAGCTGTATATTCCTAGAAAAGCAGCATTCTAGGATCTCAATTTCAAATCAAAAGTTGCTGAATCAAGTTTTGAATTGTTTTGAATTGCAGCTATACGCAATGTCGCGCACAGATCCAACGAATTATAGCAACCGCGCGCGCCTATGCGTTGTGCCAATGCTTGCGCGCGCTGCGCCAAATAACAAAATGAACTACTAATTCAAATTTTCCTACGGTGCGTCTTAAGACGCACCGTTGGAAAGGTCTTCTTTCGTTGATTACTTCAAAATGATAGCTTGCCAGAAAGATTAATTTCACAGGGAGTTTAGTCCACTTACTAGCTTTTAACCAAGTATGTTTTTCAACTATAACACGCCAGTTACTTTTTGGAATGGCTGCAAATGATGGACTATAGCTTTAAGAGAAACATAAAATAATATAAATTCTTACATCATCATCCATTTGTCCATGAGTCAGTTTCATCTCCACTCTTGCCTGTCTTTGTTCCCATTGCATTAGCTTCCATTCTTCTGCCATCAACTCACTGACCACAGACCCTCGGCCTGGGCTGCCTCCATCTGCAGCAGCTTCATTGCCACGGAACTTCTGAAGGAGGTTTTCTCGGCTGCTCCTGAGTCTGTCAAAGCACCGCTAAGGACAAGAACCACATAACAATGTACAGGGTGAGTAAAAAAACATGGATAAATCCTTTGGATAAGCCCTTGTCTCCCACAAAAACGGGAAAGGTTACCATTTGTTCTCTTTAGCCAACATTCGGTCTGGGTATTGACCACGTTCAGTAAAAGTTTCAATGATATTCGTTCATGCATGAAAAGGATAGAGGCCTTTTTTTGTGACTATACCCAAACGTTATACCAACACAATGTTCAAAATATGCCTTTTGCTATAAACACAATGGCAACAATGGGCCTCTGGACAATGAAGGAAAAACAAAAAAAAACAGAACGTTCACGATGTCAATTAAATTGATTTATTAAACCTGAAACTGAATTACATATAAAATTCATATTTTCACTGTTCTGCTAATCGACCTTCCATAGGCCACCGGTCTTTCATTCAGATCAATGCGTCATCACGTCTGGCGCATTGTCGTATTGCTTTGCACGACTGCTTTCCAAGACAACGCGCCGGACGAAAGTTGAACCCATTAGCGGCGCCTGAAAGCGGTGTGGTACCCACATACATTCTGAATTTTTTTTTCTCGAAAATCATCACGTGATGCATTTCATTTGCATAATTAACCAAACAAGATGGACGATAGCTGTTGGAACTGGACGTTTTTTTATGGACAAGCGGCCGAAATCGTCAAAATTTTTCACGTTTTATTTTTTTTTGTTCTGTTTCAAGTCGATCATTAGCTTCGTGAATGACTGCTGAATGGTGTGAGGTATGTTCATGGAATCTGGGGTGGGATAATAGAGGTGAAAAAGGACAATTTTGGGGAGGCCTTTCTGGAAGGGTCTCTTAAGACCACACTCTCACGCTGTAGTTATGTCTCCTGCATTATATGTGAATTCCTGATGAGCATGTTACATGTAGCTGGAGTTACTCAAGCTACCATATTATACAAAAGTATTCAAGAACGAAAAATAATTGCCAAGAAAAACTGTGGGAATCTTTCCTAATTGAAATATTCCCCTCAATTAAACATGTTACTTACATGTATAGCCCTCAGGCCATTTCTTTGTATAAATACGGTACTGCATCAACGTCCTACAGGGACTGGGGAATTAAATGTTCACGCTAGCCCGAATATGGCTATATATATGTTGTTTGGGGATCCCACTACATGATTTTACCCAATGTTGGAAGAAGGCGAGACTCCCATAGACCGTGTAGACCAGATGCTATGATTTGGCCAAGTGCGACGGCTGTTTCTTGTACAATTGATTCACCATGATACTGTATGGCTGCGTGCTATAATACTGTCGGTTGAGAAATTGTACAAGAAACAGCCGTCGCATCGCAACTCGTGCTGAGCGACAAGTGGATATTGCAACGTCACAGCTTTGGAGTCATCGCTTCTTAATGGCTGTTATCAACAGACGATTTTCGTGCGAATATGGACTCCAGAAAGAATCAAAACAATTTTGGAAAATTGGATATAACACCTAAGGGAAAAAGTTTTAGTACGTCACTTTTTTTAATCATTTTTCAAGCACAAAAAAGTTACTTTCTACATGTATCTTTCTTTCTTCTATTTTCCCTCCTCGACTCTCACTCTCTACCTCCATCAATCTTCTTATTCCTCCATGCTTTACCCGCCAGGATTCAAACCCGCAATCTTCTTATTTAATCACACCAGCCTTACCCGCTACACCAGTCCAAAGATAGCTGCCAGTAAGGGACTATAAAATGCATTTATACTATACTTCTAAGGTTGTAGTAAACTAAATTTTCAAGAAAATTTATTATTTATGATGACGTATTGCACTATCATTGGGTACGGGTAGTGATGTCAGGTGATGCACACCGCGCACTGCGTAAATCAATAATCAATGCCACAAATTGTTGCCAAGACTGTGTGCTGCCGAGCTGATGTGGGCGTCCAAAGTGTGCCCTAAAAACACATTTTTCCGAAAATATCTTCACATTTCCTTCCCTTTCTGGATTTGTC
This sequence comes from Patiria pectinifera, assembly GCA_029964075.1. Lineage (NCBI taxonomy): Eukaryota > Metazoa > Echinodermata > Asteroidea > Valvatida > Asterinidae > Patiria > Patiria pectinifera. The sequence continues at coordinate 9,323,775 of CM057147.1, read as the reverse complement.
TTACATGTAGGTGAAATCGCAAGGTGAGGTGAGCATTGAAGTTTAAACTGGCAGATAACTGACGTACTAGTATGGTATTCCCGGTAATCCTTATCTTTAGGATACCGAGTTCTGTTCAAAACTGACTTTTGCAGATGACTGTCCAGTACCAAAGGACTTTTGCAGGCTCAGTCTGCCACCAGCCGTGCACTGTGTCGATGGCCGGTGGGGCTGCCTGTGCGGCCAAGGGCGGCACTGCCACCAGCCGTGCACCGTTCGGCACTAGTCCGAACGCACCCAACTGCATTATGCCCACGGCCCGCCGCGCATGACCAAAGGGCCGGCAACCCGGCCACGCAGCCTATAGCCACGGCACACGTACACGTGGGTAGTGCATGATACTTTTATTTTAAAGTTCTTATTTTTATTTAAGCTCCACAAGCTATCCCAGGCCCGAACCGTCCACATGCTACCTAGTAATTGAGGCAATAAAGTGCGTACGGAGATCTGGAAAAAAAAACACGCGCTCGAGACCGCCTTGCCTTGTTACAAGAAAATGCAGTCGTTTTGCGCACATTTTCCCATGGGACCGAGCTGGTTATGGACCGAGTTGGTTACGGACCGAGTTGGTTACGGACCGAGTTGGTCACGGACCGAGTTGGTCACGGACCGAGTTGGTCACGGACCGAGTCGGTTACGGACCGAGTCGGTTACGGACCGAGTCGGTCACAGACCGAGTTGACTCGGACCGAGCTGGTCACGGACCGAGTTGGTCACGGACCGAGTTGACCGGCACCTCACATTTATGGGGCTATGCTACGGCTAGACCCGTGAACGTGGCGTTGTATACAATGCCACGCTGTTGTGTATTTTCGAACCTAGCGAAATCGATCCGCCATACATAATTTCGTAAAGATATTGAGTACTCACCTAGAAATCTAAATTTGCCTGTCCGCGTGTTCAGGCTGTGTCATTTCGACGAAATTTGCCATCAATAAAGACATATACAAACGTGTAGAAATTAGATTTTAACCTGACAAGTGACCCTGACAAATGACCCCGGACGAGTACCCAGGGTCATTTGCGTGCAAAATTTTCGGAGCCCTCCGAGCTACCCGTCTGCTTCCTGTCGCTTGGACAGATTGACGGCTGTTTCATGTCGCAACCCCGAAAAAAAAAAACCCGCAGTCGATTGGCTGCTCGGCTCATCTCGTGTACGTGTGCACATGCGATAGCATGCACTAGCATGCACTGCTCAGCTGGGTGGGATCGCGTGTGTACAGAATACGTCATACAGGTCAGAATTTTCACTTCTGAATGAGCACTATGCGCACATAAAAATCATTGAAACACTTATGAAAGCATCAACTCCATTGTAAATAGTTTAAAAGTAACCATCAAGGTAAATGGGAGGGCAATTCCACGGTAACGGAAGGACGTTTTCACTCATTAAACAAAATTTCAAATGTGTGTATCACAGACACTGGTCATAGTTACAGCAAACAAATGTCACAATTGTATTGCTATATTGCTACTTTCATTTTCCACACTGTTGGGGGACATGAATGCCTCTCGTTTATGAGTTATGAATATTAATGAGGTCGGTAACGGAAGGACGGTAAAACGGACAAGGGTTTTCCAACTTACTCGCGTTTTGCAAAAACTCTGTGAATTTTATGGGGCAATTATATTTTAAAGGTAGGAAATGGAATCCCTGAAGCTTTATCTATACTATACCGCCTTTCATTTGACTTTAAGTTTTTCAGTTATATAATTACAACGTTTTAAGCAGATTATAATTTGGTAACGGAAGGACGGTAACGGAAGGACAAAAGGTTTACTCAATTATAGCATAAACAAAATGTGAATTTACACTAATTATACAAGTGAAACAAATTGCTTAAATGTGTAACTGAATGTGAAATCAACAATATGCAGACCTGGCATAAATAATTATACCCAAGAAACTATTGAGATAAAGATAGAAGACTGCTAATTAATGATAACAAAAAAAAAACCGAAAACAACCCAAAACACATAATTCACGAACACAGGACTACTACAGAAATAGACTTCAAACCCATCACCTCAATCCTTAAAAGTTTAAATACACAATATTTGAACTCTTGAGTATATTGGTTACATGTTCACCAACAACTTTTAATAATAATACCAGTAGCTTCAAAGGTTTACCTAAAGGGTGGGGGGGGGGGGGGGACCAGCCTACATGTACATTTAAGGTCAAAACATCTACCGGTAGAACTGATGGCTTCAGTTAGGTGTTGCTTTTAATTGAACTCTAAAATCAATGTTTGAAATCAAATTACAATGATTTAGAGTAGTAACAATTAATGTATAAACATCCAAACTGAAGTTGTTAACTTGGGCATAATTTGTCAAAGACGGCACCTCACATGTCTTACACATGTAAATTGAATGAAAGTGCCCCAAAGTGCCGGTACTTTCTGTCAACTCATTTTTGACTTAATTTGCTTCTGGAATGGCTTCACAGAATTTGTGTCTTTCTCTATTGTCCATGAATGCTGATGGCAGCAACTTTATGATTTGATTTTCTGCAACAACTCCATACATGTACAAGTACTGGTACATCAGCATATATGTACATGTACATTGTACATGTTGTACATGCCTGTGCCTTCAAATTGTAATAAACACCTTGCCCTGCTTATCCCGCTTTTGTGAAGGTGGGTCACATGAATGTCCTTTCAATGCTCATTATACTTGCATGTATTTGCAGTCATTTTCATTATTCAAACATGAGCGCAAATGTCGTAACACTTGATAAAAATACGATTTGTCCTTCCGTTACCGTCCTTCCGTTACCAATTTGGTAACGGAAGGACGTGATTTAATTAATTGTAATTAAAAAACGAGAAGTACAGCAGTGTCAGTTATAATGTCATATTGAAGGCCTACCTAAACTTGCTTTGCACAATAACTTTCAATGCATTCATACTGCAAGTTTTAAAAATAAATTAAAAATATGTATTTTTTCGGTAACGGAAGGACATTTTCGAAGGCTGAAATATTAGAAGTCACTGAAGCGAAACAAATTACGCAAAATGTTAAAAACAAGTTTTAGTCGGTTTTTCAAGACCAATACTTCCTCATGACAGAAACTGATGGCATTAGTGCATATTTTTGTGTGTCTATTGGTAGAATACTTTCATATCACTATTAATCACATTTTTAGGATTAAAACAGGATTATTACATAATCCTAGTTTTTGGTACCAAAATGTATAAAAAATTAAATTCCGACTTCAAATCTTGAAAATATAGACTTTTAGCTTTCATTTGATGCCAAATTTGTTTAAATCACATGTATTTGAATTTTTTGGTGTCATGTCCACTTTGGTGTGGAAATGCCCGGGATTAAAAATAATAGATAAAATCTCACAGTGATCATTTACTATTTTGTTGGTATAATGCAATGATGAAGACCTGGGGGTCTATGTAATGTGTGTAAAGTACATGTACATGTATGCACACATGTGATGTCTTGTTACATGTACATGTAGCATACATGTGCATACATCTGCATATGTATATGATATACAAACCGCCGGTTTGTACATCATTTTACAAGTAGGCTACTCACTGCACTAGCTGCTGCACTGACTGTCTTTATTTTAACATTGTGTGAGGAATTTCAACTTCCGAGCTTTAAACTGTTATTGGCAGAGGCAGTTTCACGCGCTACGCACTATCATTGGTTTGTATTTATATTGATCAATGTGTGTATGTACATGTACATCATGTTAACGTTTCCAGTATGCATATGTGATGTCGTGTCTAGAGTGCACATGTAAATGTACGTGTGCATGTCATATCTAATTTAGGCATTTAAGACTGTTTCATATTTAGTAGTTGGAGCTTATTGAAAATCCTCAAAGTACATTGTTTTGTCAGTCGTGTAACACTGAATCTCAGTGAATATCATCAAACGTTTGTTTTTTGGTTTGTACATGTATAGACCTGTCACCTCTGATGCGATTAAAGACATTGAAAGCACTGTTTTGGTGTTTGTTGGTGAGTTGAAGGGTACCACTACATGTTGTTTCAGTTGAGCATCACCTGAGTGAACATCATCAAACTTCACTTTGACCATGGATTTGAATAATTGTTTAAATTGTCAACATCCTGCTCAGTACACCATGGAGCATACAAACTCCAAAAACCCGGCGGATAAAATCTCCAAAGTCATGCAGGTTTACGAATAAAATTTCATTCAAAGACAGGGCCAAGTCTGCCATAAATGACAGCAAATATGAAATAGCCTTCAGAGCGCTTTTGGAAAGTAGCTCTGCTAGTGAAGCTTTCTTGAAAATTGTAAGAAAAAAGATTCAGGAAGAAGTCAAACACTACCCCAAAAAGGGTCACTTTTCTCGGTCTGCCAGTACTTTAAAAAACCTTCATACCTGGAAATGGAAGGAGGTTGTTGAGGAAGTTGCTTTACACATGCCAGTACTTGTGAATGCACTTCAAGGTAGTCTCCCAGACCCCAGGAAAAACTAGACCAGGACCACAGATCTTCTGTGGTAGGAAGAAAAGTATAAAGGAGAAGCTGAACTCTTGGTTCAAATGCGTGTTGGTTTTCTTCTGTCCGTTATGTTGTACTCTCACAAGGCCGTGATTTTCAAGTTCATCCAGAGTTGTCTTTCCCTGCAACTTTGGAAACACGGTTGCAGCCAAGCACTCATTGATTGTCTACATGGTCTTGGAATCTGCCAAGGAATGTCAGCCACGCGAAGCACCCTTGACAAAGCGTGTTTGAACTCCAAAACCAAAGTGAAACAGTGGCAGCATGAAATTGAAGGCATCATGACACAAGCAGAGGAAAGACCTTCATCTGAATCAACATGTACACCTGTTCAGGGTGCTAAAAGGAGATTATTTTCAGGCGAGGAATGGAATAGTGATGGTTGGGACAGTGACAAGAGTGGAGGTACATGTTCAGATGGATCATTAAGCAGTTGTGATGACAGTACTGGTGACTTGTGCCAAGTTGGTCCAAAGCAAGAAGAAAAAATCCAAGTGGATGTACCTTCATGTAGCTCATCTCAAGAAAAGACACAACAGGAAAGCCCAGGGGATATAAGTAAACAAGATGATCCAGTTCCAAAAGGTGCGGACAACAGAGGGGATGAGACAGGGATACCTGGATACTGTATTACTTGGGATAATGTCCAGATCCAAACAACAGCACGTCGACAATCACGTGAGCAAGGTAACAAATTCAAGATTTGGGCAAATGCATTTGCCACAAAGAACAGAATTCCTGTTGGTGAGGAGTCATATTGTGATGTTGTCCAGGCAAAGTGCATTCCATTGAGTAAGTTTCTGCCCTCTCAGTGTAATTGGGATGATTTGAAAGCTCAAGTTTGTGGTGTTGTGGAACGCATTCTTAAAATGCATTTGACATTACTTGGGAATGTGAAGTGTTCGCCCTCGGCCAAACATGTCTATAGTGACCAAATGAAGGGTAAAAGTCAGATAGTCAACTTGGGTGTCATTGAAGAAAACCCCTCCACCACGCCTGGAACTGATCGGATCATGGAGAACCTCCATCAGTATGTTCCAACAAACAGTAAATATATGCATCCTATTGTTTGCTTTGATGATGGATTGTCGATTGAGCGAATGCTCGTCTCCCACAAGTAAGATGTACAGGTCACACTATGAGAACAAGACTCCAGGGATTAGTACAATGCCCACAGGAATTCCACAAGCGAGGCATTCTTTTTCAAGACATAATTACCAAATTCTTCAAAGGTAACAGTTCAACTCAGCGAGGATCACTCTATCAATTAAAGCAAGCTTTCAATCACAAATCTGTGAACAAGAAAGTGATGGAAAATTTCAATCATGTGGCTGATTTGCTTCAATTCACCACCCATGCTTACTGCACAATGCTGGCTATGAAACTTGGTCAGATTCAAACAACAACTGATGCACCGTCGAGTTTTCCTTCAATTGTGAGCGTCCCACAGAGCAGAGTGAATGGCTTAGCAACCTCGCCCATGAGGTTGTCGATTTCATTTGGCCCCAATTTCCGTCTGAAGACGAACTGTGTGCTCACAAAACGGCATTGATTCTGAAAGCAAGCATGCTTCATCATGTGTACACGTGCATCACCTTGAAGGGATGAAGGATGCTACTGATGCTGAAGATGGTTGCAAATGTGGGGAGAGTACAGGTGAGGATATGGTAAGGTGTTCAAATTTTGACTGCAGTTGGTTCCACCATTATTGTGTTCAGTTCCAGAAGGTTCCTAAAGGTGATTGGTGGTGCTCTACTAAGTGTAAAAAGTCCAAGTCTTACATTTATTGCCACTGTCACAAGAAGACTGGCCATGAGGATGAAATGGTACAATGCGAGATGCAAGATGGATGCACCCAAAATGAGTGGTACCACCCTGATTGGTGCAGGGGCTGATGACTTGCCTGATAAATGGTTCTGCTGCATAGAATGCGAGAAGAAAGGATCAACAGAAATGGCAGATGGTGGTGATAGAAAGTTGGAATACTCAAAGGCCTTGTTGTATGACAGTCTGTACCACCTTGCTTTACGAGATTCCATACGTGTTGGTGATGGACCTGCCCTGATGAAGCACTGGCGTTTCAACATGATTCCATTTTGGAATAACAACCACTACAAGTATTTCATTCTGGGTCATAATATGCTAGCTGCAGTAAATGGCTTCTATCCTGCAAGAATTGCCCATGACATCATATGGAATAGGGTAGCAAACTTGACAGGTAGGGAGGAGGGAAATCTTGGTTTAGATCTAGTCAATGAGTTTCTTAATCGGGATTATAAGGAGATGCTGAAGAGATCAAGGGGGGTGTATACAAAACAGCAAGTCCATCGATGCAGCCAAGTGGCTGGGGCATATGGTCGCCAACTTGATAACCTCTTTTCCCAGTCCATTGTAGGGATTGAAGGAACATCGTCAAGACACCATTATGAAAAGTATGCCAAAGACGTGCAGCTGTTTGTAACAGAATACCAAGGTGATTGCTTGTTTGACTTTGTTCCTGGACGCTTCCATTGTTCCTTTCCAAATTTCAGGCATGCAGTAACCATCAAGTCTCCGGAGAAAATGGGTGAAAAACTTGTTAAACTGAGCAAGTCAATGGACGAGTGGAGGTCAATTTCCAATTTCCAATTTCCAGTGATGATACATGACACCTTTGTGTTACAAAATACAGCCAATAAGAGACAGGACACATGACAATTGAAAGATTGGCACAAAAGCCACAATGAAGCATTCCACCTGTTCTATTTTGAACACATTTCAAACAAATGTAAATAATAGCCCTTGATCAAGACTTTTGAAACAATACAAGATATACCTGAAGTAAGTCAAGGGAACCTTCTTCAGTTCATAATAACTTAAATTTACCAGACGATTGATCTTGTTTTAAAGATTGTGCCTTGATGAACCTGAAATTTATGCAAAAAAAAAAAATCAAAAGTACAGTACATGCACATTGTAATCTAAACTCTGAAATAAATGAGTATAATAACTGAATACACTCCTAGAATTTGGGCTTACCTAAATTTCTTTAATGAAATAGAGCACTTTGTTTTTTTAATAATGCATACATGTATGTGTACTAAAGCTTGATCATCTTCAGATTTCATCTGAACTTGGTGGACACCGGGAGTTTTGTACACAAAAGGGTGACCTTACAGTTTACTAATTAACTGAATAAACTAATTAACTAATTAACTAATTCCAATCGCACTCTCAACAGTTTTTATCCCAGTGCAGTACGTCTAGTAAATGAACCAGTGTTAATATAGTTTTAACGTTTTAGTATTAATTTATTTGGTTTTGAGTATCAATGCATTTTTTAAATAGAAATTGTATAAGGTGTTTTATCAGTAATAAGTCGTTATTAACACATTTTATTCATTGATTTACGTATGTTTGTATTTATACTTTTTTTTTTTTTTTTAACAGCTCGCAACGCCATAATGAATTTCAATGTATGTTTTTTATATACAAATGACAATAAAGAATTCTATTCTATTCTATACTAACAGAAAAAAACAATGTAGGTACATGTATCCTGGGTTTTTTGTGTGAAATAAATGACTAATAGTACTATAATGGGGTCTCTATCAAGTTTTCAATGAAGAAATTATAATTCTTTGGAAAGATTTGTATAAGTACATGTAGTTACTATGGGGGGTATTTTTATGGGGGGGGGGGGGCGCCTGGAACATTCAAACAAGGTACATGTACCCACCTGTACACAGTAAAAACCCTACATGTACTATGCCAACATGTACATATGTAGGTCAACCTGTACACATTTGTACAGTGGCGTAGCCACGGGGGGCATGGGGGAGGGGGGCGACTGGGGGGGCGACAAGGTTTCATGGGGCGACAGCCCCCCTATGAAACCTTGTCGCCCCCCACTGAGATTTTAAGTTTCTAAAAAAATTAACATTGATCTACATGACGCCCCCCCCCCCCCATGAAATGTTCCAGTCCCCCCACTGAAAAATTCCTGGCTACTGCATGTGTATACGTGTACATAATAATTTTTCAGGCCATTTATGCTTCTCAATTTACATTCGTGTAAGTGTTTCAATGTAGAAATGTGCAAGTTTTCGGTACACCATCCTCGTCGCCAATGTTGTATCTGGGCATATTTACCAAGACGTCCTCGGCTAGAGGGGTTGAGTCGCGCTGCTGATTGGGGTGGAACACACTCAATGAGAGGAGACACACACAGGTTGGATTCAGGAACACGACTGACTCGTGGCTTGGTCGCCTGAAGGCAACGGCTAATCCACGGTCATGCATGGCTGGTTTATTACATAACCCATGTGGGGATTGCTCACTACATATCTGCACCTGTATACATTGTACATCTGTATTACATGTATAGCGGCGCATGTACAATTTCACCGGACACGAATGTATTTCTGCCTTAATTTTCATTACTCATCTGGGATCAGAAATCATCTTTGTGAAAGAAGTAAGTTTTTACATGTTAGTAGTACATTGTTGTACACTACATATTATTAACTTTAACAAACCAATGGGGGTCTTGACCAATATGAAAACATCCATTCGGAGCCGTGTTATTACTTGAGTCAATATTGGTTAAGACCCCAATTGGTTTGTTAAAAGTATGCCACAGGGAGTGGAAGGAAATTTTGACTGCTTTTCAGTTTGTGACCTTTTAAATAGCAGTAGGATTTATTACCATGTATAACTTTAGAACCAAACAACATGACATTCCTTTAACCTTAACCCCTTTAAATATTCTTCAGGTCTACCAGCAGATACATACTTTTATGTACATAAAAACACAACTTAAATGAGAACCCTGCAACATGTTAAGCCAAAACAAAAATAGTTCTGCTTCCGGTTTCCCTACCAATCCTTTTCTGAAAGTCCCTACCCTAATTTTTGTATGGGAAAAATGAGGGAAAAAACCACCTAAGATCATGGATTGCTACCTCTTACCCTTGATCACACCCAGACGCCTCCATATGATCTTACACAAAAAAGTCCTCATTTCATTTCCAGCATCAAGTATATGACCAAGTTAGTGTACAAATAGTTTTTTAAAATTCTGGTAACCCCCCCCCCCCCCTCAGCAAAAGCAAATGTTGGACCGGTATATTATCTGTACGGAATTGGATTAGCTAAATGTGGAAGTCATACTAAACTGTCAACATACAGACATGTTCATGTACTGACAAATTGCTGAAACGATTAACAACACATCCCCAGATTGGTCAGTGTTTACTTTCTGTTCATTTGTTAATTCTGCAGGGGCATCGACTTCGGCAAACTGAGCAGCACATGCACTTTGTGCATTTGCATTCCTCAATGCATGTGTTCTGACAGCTGTCTTCATCATGTGCAGGCTGTGGACCCATCTCGTCCATCCACAGGTGGCACAGAATAGCTTCCCTCATACACGGGACCTCACCACTCTCCAATCCTGACACCATCTCCTTAAACTCCATGTCAGTTGTGACGTGACCGCGGGTTGGAGTCCGATACAACACTGCTGTCCCTGGCTCCCCATCCCGACTACAGCGACCAACCTCCTGCCAGTAGTCAACGATGGTCTTGGACAGCCCCCAGTGGAAGATATACCTGACTTTGTGCACCTCGATACCCATGCCAGAAGCAATTGTGGCAATGATGCAGCGGAGATTTCCATCGGTAGTAAATGAGTTTACTACCCTCTCTTGACTGTCGATGTCTAGGGATGAGTGGTACATGTCAACAATGAGATTCTTGGGCAGTTTCTCATTGTTGGCCCATGCTGATTTGCCCAGTGTTGATGATCATCATGATGAAACCAAACAATTTACAAACTTGGCCAATGTATCTGCAAAATATTCAAAAATTGAAATAGGAACGATCATTGATTTTTTGAAGGTTTGCATGGTCAAGGTTATAATGATAAGATACGTTGTTGCGGTAGCACCATGTGGCAAAATCTCTTTTGTGATTATGCATGGTTCTGAAAAGAACTGGAGGGTACTCAATGTTTCGGACAATGTGCTCTGCCTGTCCCAGTATCCTGGGTTTGCATCTCTCTCACGCTTCATTGCCTCCAGGCACTATAACCAGGCACCAGGCACCATATAATCCTACTTCACTGTTGGCATCCCTCAGTCTCCTGACAACGGGCAGAGCACACTGTCCAAAATGTTGAGTACCCTCAGGTTCTTTTCAGAACCACACATAATCACAAAAGAAATTTCGCCACATGTTGCTTCTGCGACAACTTATCGTACGATCATTGATTTGTTTATTCAGGAGTTGGCCATATGGAATTTGAAGTTAGGTGAAATCTTAAGTTTTGAAATTGCGAAGAGAAATTAAAGCAAGTACATTTATAATAGATTTCAGTCTGTTTCAAGGTATTGAAATTTTTGTAATTAAACACTCTCTAATGTTTAAAGCCATATTTACAAAAAAAAAAAAATGACAGGCTGCATTGTGCCTGCATAAATAGTCTGGAGCCATCCCATTCAACAGTTAACAATTAATGAAATACATTTAGGGAACTTGACAAAAATGGCCAACTCTTGAATAAGGTCCATGTAGTTCTGGTTCAAAGACTTGATGTTGATAATGCCCTGCCTTATCAATTGCAACGTGTACAGGCAGAACTGCCTACAGGGTGCAGACAATTAGTCTACCTGTTTGTAGTTAAACTGAATTGGAAGTGAGGTTAGTTTAGAAATCGAGATATTCTGAGCCCATTTACAAATGTAGGTCTTCAAATCACGGATTAAAGGACAAGCAACCCTAGTCCCTTTCTTCCCACTTCACAATCACCCCCACCCCCACACACACACACACAAAATACAAATACAAATAAAAAATATTGAAAATTTGACAAAAGTGACCAGGACAGATACATGTAGCATACTTTTACACTTAAATTGGGACCCCCTCTCAGTCTCACTGCAACACCCTCTGCATTCCCAGCAAACTACCAGATAAGAAACAAGGAAACACGTTTTATCCATTTCTTCACGATTCCTATTGGCACCCAACATGAAATGCATACTCCATTCATACCTGCAGTAAATTATGGCTTTCTTGGCCTGTGTGCCATGAGTTTGCAGCTCTGCAAGGTACTCTTGCAGCCATTGCGGCTGTTCCAATCCATGCTGATCTTGTCCTGATCTTATCCGTGGACAGAACTGTGGGAAAATGTTCGGCCTAAAAGAGGAAAAAGTATGGTAAACTACTTATTGTGGAAGGTCATTATGTACATAATGTTCATGTTCATACATGTACAGTCGACTCTCGTTAGTACAAACTCTGTTAATACAAAATTCTGGTTATAACAAACATAAAGCCTTGGTCCCGACTGTGCATTTATGTGTACAATGAATGGGACTGATGTTCCTCTTAATACAAAATTCTGATACAACAAACAATTTGGCTAGGTCCGAACGAGTTTATTATAACGAGACTCGACTGTATATGTACATGACTTAATGTTATCTTCGAAAATAATACACATGTACATTGCTGGATGTAATCTTGGTTACCAACATATGCAGTTGTCTTGGTATTAAATATTAGGAAATTGTTGAAAGCTTTAAATGTTCTAGATTTATTCATCACTGCATGGAAAAAGACCAAGTTTGATCCGGAGATGTAGGATGACTTTAAATTATCTATTTTCTTCCATGTGACAGTATTGGTCAATGGCAATATTTACTGATCAAGATAATCCTTTGCCACAAGTGTTTTGGAAAGCATGATTTGACAAACTCTTGGTATATACTTTAGAAATAAATTATGTGATGTGGCTCAAATACTTGGGGAAAAAATGCAGACAGTAATAAATGATAGATGATAAATAGTCATGCAACAAATGTTCAACCACCTTTGTGACTCATATTTTACTTGTACATTTCATTCATGAACATGTATACAATTTGAGGCAATTCCAAATGTGGCCTGCCAACCTGTACATTTGTAAAGCTAGGTCTGACCTGTCTGGACTTCTTGCCACTACTTCTATTTCGGCAGGCTCAAGGTGTAGTGTGTCGAAAAATGCTCGTCCTTAGTGCCCTTGTCAGTGTAGCAGTTGCTAGCAGTGTTGGCACGCCATCTCCCAGCATACTGCGTATTTGCCCCACCTGACTGTATGCATCACGAAAATCATGTCCCCTGGAAAAATAAACACATTGTTGGGGAGTATTATCATACAGCCTTTTGCTTACTTGCATTTTGGGATTTGAGTCTTTTTGAATTCAGTTTAATTGTTTTGGGTTCCAATAAAGTAAGGTGATTCCAGATGTTGTGGTTTATGAAAGAGCCCAAATGTCTCATTTGTCAGTATTTCTCAAGCCCCCATTCCCTTCCCCACCTGAAAACCCCGAATGTTTAATACAAATGTACATGGTATAACACAGAAACAATCATGAAGCAGAAAGAGTCAGTAGAACTGGACCTCCGATTGTTACTTGTTTCGTTCATTCTGTCTCTCTTTCATTCTTTATTTTTTTAATTTGTATTTTCAATTATTTTTTGAAATTATGAGTGGTGGATTTTTTGTAATAATGTACGCGTACATGTAACACCTTAATTTAAAACATCCATCTATCTTAGCGGAACCCAATGACAGTTGAGTGTGAAAGTGAATGGGCATTAATTTCAGAAAATATGTCTGTTGATTTAAAAATCCTTTTATTGAGTAATATATTAATTGTTCATAAAAAAAAAAAAGTTAAAATGGTGAGTTTATGCACATGTCTTCAGATTTCTTTGTCTCTGCTCAGACCCCTACTGCAATGTATGTAGCTCCCTTTCTGAAAACCCCAGTCTGCATTCTGATTCTTGTCATATAGTATTCTTGCCAGATAGATAGTAAGAAATAGACATTAACAAAGCAAGAGTGGTTACCGGTAGTTTAGCTTCCAATTACAGTTATGAAAAAAAGATTAATTGAAGCCCTAAAGAAGTTCCATTTACCATTGTGCGATACAGTGCGCCTCATCAAATGCAATTAAGCACACTTGTTTCCTGAAACAGGTTTGTCGCATCATCTGTCTCCAAGGTTGGTCTTGTGCCAGCAATGCCTCTGGTGATGTGAATATTAGACTCATCCTGCCTTCCATGATAGCTGAAAAGAAAATGTTGCTCAAGTGATGGGATTAAAGGGATTAAATACATGTTCTGACATTAACCAAGCAATGGCAAACATTGTCTTTTTTGGTTTTAACTAAATAAAATATCTGTTCATTTTATTCACTTGAAAACAGCAGGCGCAGCAATAACTAAGATAAGATGGAATTTTTCGTCGGGAAGATGTAAATTTGTTATAATAACTAGTTTTGTTATTCTCAACAAAATGTATACATGTACTGACAACACAACATGTTACATGTACAGTGTATGCTGATAGAAACTGTCCAAAAGAAAACAAATATTCTGTAAATGTACAAGTAATATTTGTAACTGAATCATCACGATTTATGACAGTCAATTTCACTTGGCGTTTCAGACCCCCAGGTGTGGAGTAACCTGTATTCAATTTAAGATCCTTAATAAAGTGTCCTCTTCAGAAAGTGAACACTGAAGATCATTTATTTACAACTCACCCTTTCTGTTCTCTGCTTTCATCTCCGAAGGAGGTAAGATGCAGCCTGCTGTTATGAACCCACTCTCACCCCATCCTTTGACTTGGTCCATCATCAGTGCCCTTTAGTGGAGACACTATCAGGGCAATGTGAGGGCTGTTTTCGAGGTGCAGCTGTGTATTGAAAACATGCAACCTCATTATTTACCAATTAGTCAACAAGCAAACTGATGGTATATATGTGTATAACTTTGGAAGGAAACCAAAGACAGAGAACTTAATAATTAAAACATATTAATTTTGGTGTAATTGGGTAGGGTTAGGGCAATGTGGGGTGGGATGGGTTGGGGAGCAATTTCACATTTTATCTTTATTCTCTTTTTTACAGATATGATAATGGGCTGTCTATCCATTGCAGTTCCTTTTTATGAATTTGATTACAACAATTATTACAATAATTTTATTAGTTTTTATTAGGCCAACAAATGAAACGAGAACAATGCCAGTGCAACTATGAATTATATATTTAAAAAAAATCAATTTAACTATAAAAGCAAGCAAAAATGTAATTAGAAAATGTAATAAGATTTTATAAGAAAAATGTAATACAATTTAATAAGAAAAATGTAATTAAAAAAATTAGCATAAAAATATTGCTAGACAAGACTAGAAAAAAGTGAAAAATATATATATCAAACTGTGAACTTGCAAAGAATGAAAATAGGCCTATCATTGAAAAGTAGACAAATTACACACAAAAAAGGAAACAGCTTGGAGTAGAAACAACAAACAAGCAAACCGACAAACAACCAATGAGCAGCAGGGAATAGAGAAATATGCAATAATAAAAACACAACCCAAAAATTGGGGGAAAGAGTCATGAGGATGGAATCAAATGAATTAGGGTTCAGATAAGAAAACTGAACAATTTACAAAACAAATTTGAGAAATTAAATTGGCAAGAACAAACAAATGTAAGCTCCAGGTGAACCTAAACTTGTCAAACAAAAGCAAACTAATGAATAATAAACTCACCTTATCATGTTTGTATAGTATGGATGCAAATATGGTGCTCTTGCCCGATCCTGTGGGGAGGACGGCTATCACATTCTTGTTGTTCATAAGAAGACCTATAGATTGTCTCTGTGGTGAACTCAATTGATAACCGAGTTCACCAACAAGATCAGCAAGGATCTTTTCCATGCTGGCCGTTTTACTAATTTTTCAAGGAGCAGGTATTTCTGATTTAAGGAGCAGATGTAAAGTAGAGCATAAATAGCAACTCGCTATGAAATGTTTGTCAATGTCATGGCACAAGAGGTGAAAAGTGTAATGACTGCATCTTTTTAACTCAGTTTATACAATTTGGATATTAAAATGAAACAATTGAAAACATTCTTTTTGATGAATTAAATTTACAGGAAGACAGATCCACCTATTTTTTGTGGTTTTTTTTTTTTTTATTGAAAACAAAATTAAGCACAAGAACTAATGTTCCAAAATAAGGTGTAAATGTTCCAAAGTAAGGTGTAAATTTGCTTTGCAGGTTTTGCTTAGGAATTCCTTGTAATTATAAAGTAGGTCCTTGTTATTTGTTCAGAAAATTAAAAATAAGATTTCCTCTCGATTTCAGTCTCGCCAAATTATTTTCGCGTCGTGGCGAGTAGTGCACCCGCGTGTGGTGCGGTGAGAGAGGAAAGGACTTGAAACTCGTCTAAAATTATGTAAATGCAATGAGCATGCGTCACTTGGGAGAAAATGGCAGCTAGCAGGACTTCAAGAACTGGGGCCAGATTTTCCCTCAAATTTTGTCAAATGCAAGTTTTGACGTAAACGGATTTCAAGACAGCTTCATATGTGAGTACTTATTACATGGGCAAAATAACTTCCAGTGTGTGTAACGGAGGGAGTCAGAGGGACCATTTTGCCAGGTTCGAAAATACACAACAGCGTGGCGTAGACAAGCCACGTTCACAGGTCTATGCTACGGCTAGTTTGGCATGTTTGGTTGGGAATAAAGTAGTCCGAGTAACTTGGACCCACTTCACCTTTTTTAACATTTGGACGTGGTCTGGCGATAGTAAGGTCCAAGCTAATAGTGCGAGCTGGACAACATCATCCTGTCACTGTCCCAAAAACAAACATTTTCCAACAAAAAACATCAGATTTCACCCTCAAAACGGCCTCCAAATTACTAGATATGCCACCTGAGGTATAAGTAGACATCGATGATTAAGATGGTTGTACTGAAGTTTACTTACGATCCGGAAGAAAAGTGAAATTTCCCGTTCAATTCTGAGAGCTCCCCTCGCGATCTTGAACACGTTAAATTTACGACTCTGTTAATGTTTGAACGACGTGATTTCTTCTTCATGCCCAGCGTACATTCGATGGTCCCCGTATCCCGAGTGCGATTCCGTTACCGAGTGCGCGCGATGCATCGATTATGATAATGAGTAGACAGGGCTCGATTTACAAAAAAAAATGGCATGCACTGGTGCATGTAGACCAAAAAACCTACATGCACCAAGAAAAACCCACATGCACCATTAATTGACTTACACCCGTCTGCTTCTCTGAAGGCATTCTTTCTCTTTGAAATTTATCTAACTTTCGACAGACAGTACAATAGGCCCATCATGACATGCTCAAGCGCAAGCCTAGACCCGTGAACGTGGCATTTCGACGAAATTTGCCGTCGATGAAGACCCATACGAAGGTGTAGAAATTAGATTTTAATCTGACAAGTGACCAGGGTCATTAGCATGCAAAATTATCGGAGCCCTCCGAGCTACCCGTCTGTTTCATGTGGCGCATATGATAGGGGGCGTCTGATTGGCAAATAACGAGACCACGTGATAAACGCAGCTAATAATTTGGAATCGCACTTATGATCCGGACATAAGGAGTGCCCGGAGCGTCAGTGCGATACCAAATTATCCGCAGCATGTATCACGTGGTAAATCACATGCATGATCGGAGGAGGTTGCAGGACGTACGTCGAGATTTTACCTCATACTCTGAACCTGCTGTGACTGTGCGAGCATGGTGCGAGGAATAATTTATGGCTTTATAAAAGAAATAACATGTTTGTACACTATCTGGTCAAGTATTCAACAAACTTTATTCTTATTCTCACTCACTGGTAAATATATGCATGAAATGAGTATTTTGGTGGCTAAAAAAGTTACATGCTAAATCGGCTAGATCATCCTGATCGTGTTTTCCACGACATGGCACCAGACGAAATTTGAACCCACTAGCGGCGCTTGAAAGCGGTATGGTACCCACATGCATCGCGCACACTGCATGTGCCCACGAGTGGAGCGCAGGGCGATCAGGATGATCTAGCCGATTTAGCAGATTTTTTCGATTGTTTAGGTCACGTGTGAGTGTGCCGTGCGCAAAATTAACCGATCATCATGGACGACAGCATTGGTACTGCACGAATTTAACGGACAAGTCAACGAAATCATCAATAATGTTCATATTTTAGTTTTTTGGTCGGTGTCAAGTCGATTATTAGCTTCGTGAATGACTGCCGAAAGGTATGAGGTAGGTAGTAGGAATCTGGGGTGGGATAAAAGAGGTGAAATTTGGACAATTTTGGAGAGGCTGTTTTTTGGGGGTCTCTTGCTACCACATGTGAATGAATATGAGCATGTCAGCTGGAGTTACTCAAGCTAAGGTCAGGATAGACCCGTGAACGTGGCTATATATACATGACGTGGCTATATACATAGCCACGCTTCAGTCTATAGTAAAAACACTCTATTGTGATCTATTGTAGCGCCTTGAGCACCAGTCCTGGTGGATACGTGCGCTTTATAAATATCCACTATTATTATTATTATTATTATCCACGGTTACTAAACTGGAGAGACCATTCTAGCCGAATTTCGGCTACAATTGACAGAATATTTGCATACAAAAATGAGTTGTAACTTGTACAGAAAATCAGCAGAATATTTTTTTTCCGGCAGAATAATGAAGATGAAGGAAAATGAAAAAGATTGGAAAGAAATATGGCACATTTGGTTTGAAAAACCTTCATTTTTTGAAAGATCCTTAAAATGAACCCTTGCACAATGGAATAGCAATATAAACTGGGTGATTTGGCAGACTTTCGAAGTGGATTTAGCAGAATTTTACATGGTATTACGGTCATCCTGCCATGTAAGACGGTTAAGTCGGGTACCCACTGGCGATACTTCTTCCGTTTTGCGCATGCGGAACTCAGGGTACCTGAGTGTCATGCCTGTCTTTGATTTTCTGATCGTTTTGAAAACATTCGTTGTGACAAAGTTGTGCGTGTGCCAAGACCCGTGAACGTGGCTTGTAAACTACGCCACGCTGTTGTGCATTTCTGAACCTGGCGAAATTGTCCCTCTGACTCCCTCCATTACACACACTGGATGGTATTTTGCAAATGTAATAAGTACTCACATATGAAGCTGTCTTGAAATCTGTTTGTACATCAAAACTTGCATTTGACGAAATTTGAGGAAAATTCTGACCCCGGTTTATGAAGTCCTGCTAGCTGCCATTTTCTCCCAAGTGACGCATGCGCATTGTGTTTTATTGTACCGTCCTTCGTATAATTCGAAGGCTGTTTACTGTCGCAGCTAAAAGAGACATCGTTTTAGACAAGTTTCAAGTCCTTCCCTCTCTCACCGCACCGCACGCGATCGCACGTGCGCCCACGTGCGTGTGCGCACACGTACATGTACAATGTACACGAGATGAGCCGAGCAGCCAATCGGGTGCGGGTGTTTTTTTTCAGGGTTGCGATATGAAACAGCCGTCAATCTGTCCAAGCGACTCGTCCGGGGTCATTTGTCAGGGTCACTTGTCGGGTTAAAATGAAATTTCTACACGTTCGTATGGGTCTTTACTGACGGGCAAAGTTAGATTTCTAGGTGAGTACTAAACACCCATACGGAATTATGTATGTCGGATCGATCTCGCTAGGTTTTAAAATAGATAGTGGATATTTTGCCGGAGGTAATGACGGCAAACTAACGTTTACTAAAGGTTTGTCGGCGGCAATCCATATCAACAGAGGGCGCTGTACTCTTTAAGATAGGGCTGCATTATAAGATGTATTAAATTCCCACCAAAAGTTGTAAAGCACGTTTGGTGCAGTGGTTAAGCAAAAGCTCTAGTGAGCTGAGCGGGACGACTCGAGTTCGATCCCGATCCCCGCCACATTTTTAAGGTTTTTTTTCCCATCCCCAAATAAATAAGAATATTCTCCTTTTATTATTTTAACATGTCTCAAACATTTTATTGCAGAGTATTACATTTTCTTTTTCAGATTTGTGGCTCTGGAGGATTTTTTTTAAAAGGGAAATAAAGTCCAAAATTATAAAATGGTCTGAATCCCATCTTGTGAATACGAGGTTACAACGATAATATTGGCATGGAGCCAGACTAAAATTTGTCACCGGAAAATGTTTAAGTACAAAAAAACAGTAACTGCGCATGTTCAGTCATGTCAGTGCATATCCGGCAAACTAACGTTTACTAAAGGTTTGCCGTCTCCGGCAAAATATCCACTGCCTTTAAAATACACAACAACGTGGCATTGTATACAACGCCACGTTCACGGGTCTAGCGTGTGCCGTACTTTACATCACATTTCTTGGCAATGCCAGATCCAACACTCGCGGAAATTCACAGGAGGCCCAACAAGTAAGTCACCGATGGGCAAAATTATACATGGTTATATGTAGCGGATCAAAAGATAGAATGCTGTCGCTTGTATTTACCCGACGGAAGCGCGTGGCGTTGTATACAACACCACGTTCACGGGTCTAAGGTCAGGATAGCCCCACTAGTGTGGCCGTCGGTATGCTGCGCTGAACCAAAGGCCACACACCGTGGTACCGCACGTTACTGAGGACGAAATTTTCATAAAATCTGCGGTCCGTTTCTTACATTCTCAGTTTCTTACTTTCTTATGGTTGTATTCTATGATGTCTCACCTATCACTTCTGGGATGCTTAGGTCTAATGATGTTCCATTTTCCGAGATATTCTTCAATCTTTCTGGAGCCCATATGCACTCGTGAAACGTCTGGTGATGGCAGCCATTTTGAATGTGACAAGAGATGACCTCAAGCTGTGACGTCGCGTTTATGCAAATTGCTTGTCGAGCGCGACGGCGCGAGTTGCAAATGCGACGGCTGTTTCCTGTGCGGTAGATCCTGAATAGAGATCAGTGCACATGGCCCCCTGACGATAAATGCATGGTACAGGAAACAGCCGTCGCATTTGCAACTCGCGCCCTCGCGCGCTCGACAAGCAATATGCATAAACGCGACGTCACAGCTTGAGGTCATCTCTTGTCACATTCAAAATGGCTGCCATCACCAGACGTTTCACGAGTGCATATGGGCTCCAGAAAGATTGAAGAATATCTCGAAAAATGGAACATCATTAGACCTAAGTATCCCAGAAGTGATAGGTGGGACATCATAGAATACAACCATAAGAAAGTAAGAGACTGAGAATGTAAGAAACGGACCGCAGATTTTATGAAAACTTCGTCCTCAGTAACGTGCGGTACCACGGTGTGTGGCCTTTGGTTCAGCGCAGCATACCGACGGCCACACTAGTGGGGCTAAGGTCAGGAATAGTCCGAGTAACTTGGACCCAACTTATCGCCTTTTTTAACATTTGGACATGGTCTGGCGATAGTAAGGTCCAAGCTAATACCGCGACCTCGACAACACAATACCAAAACCAACATTTTCCAACAAAAAACATCAGATATCACCTTCAAAACGGCCTCCAAATGACTAGATATGCCACCTGAGGTACAAGTAGACATCGATAATTAAGATGGTTGTACTGAAGTTTACTTACGATCCGGAAAAAAGTGAAATTTTCCGTTCATTTCGAAGAGCTCCCCTCGCGATCTTGAGCACGTTAAATTTCCGATCGTGTTTAATGTTTGAGCAGAGCGATTTCTTGTACATGCCCAGCGTACACTCGATCGTCCCGTATCCCGTGTGCGATTCCGTTACCGCGCGCGATGCATCGATTATGATAATGAGTCACGTTTGTAAACACATACATGTGCATTTCGAACTGTAAAAGGGAATCGGGAACCAGCTTGAACTGGTACCCGCCATAAAAGCTGCGCTAGTTCCCGACTCCCTATTATCATTTGAAATGCACATGTGTTTACAAACGTGATCCAGTCTACTCATTATCATAATCGATGCATCGCGCGCGCTCGGTAACGGAATCGCACTCCATCGAATGTACGCTGGGCATGTAGAAGAAATCGCGTCGTTCAAACATTAAACACGATCGGAAATTTAACGTGTTCAAGATCGCGAGGGGAGCTCTCCGAAATGAACGGAAAATTTCACTTTTTTTCCGGATCGTAAGTAAACTTCAGTACAACCATCTTAATTATCGATGTCTACTTGTACCTCAGGTGGCATATCTAGTCATTTGGAGGCCGTTTTGAAGGTGAAATCCGATGTTTTTTGTTGGAAAATGTTGGTTTTTGGTATTGTGTTATCGAGGTCGCGGTATTAGCTTGGACCTTACTATCGCCAGACCATGTCCAAATGTTAAAAAAGGCGATAAGTTGGGTCCAAGTTACTCGGACTAGGTCAGGAATAAGGTGGATTTTGTTCCCTTTGAAGGCTTTATAGGAACCGGGCCCGTAGGTACACCATCGCCTTGATTATGACTTTAAAGTAACAAAAATACTTTCCTTACCCGTCTGTAAGTATCTCGCCATTGGGGACTTGTATTTTTGTACAAATTGCGGTGTTTTTCCATGCGCGAAAACGTCGGTGACTTTCCTCTGGGCGTCGCCATTTTGATTGTACCGCGCGCTTGACATATACCGCCGCAAGAGGGCGCGCCACGGGCGCTTTGGTTTGCACTGTTTGCCAACAACGGCTTGGGGGGTGGGGGGGGGGCTGGTAACATCTTCCTAAATAGGAGGTGCTCTTCAAAACCGGCAAATTTTAGGGCGTATTGTAAAGGTTTTGGGGCTTGGTTTCAGTCATATTCCTCGGTCATTTTGGGAAATATATAGTTACTGAAAACAAATTATCCGAAATGTTAGGGCAAGTTTTGTTTTTATCTAGAGGGGCATGTTTATGCTCCAGGGGGCACATTGATGTCCGCAAAAGGGGCACTTCGGGAAATCTGGGGGGATGGCCTGGATTTACATGCAAGAGCGGTACTGCAGAAAACTATGAAAGCCCATTAGCGCCACTGCAAGTATATATGTTGTGGATTATTTAATTCGTTATTACGGATTATTAATTCGTTATTACGGATTATTAATTCGTTATAACGGATTATTAATGCGTTATTACGGATTATTAATTCGTTATTACGGATTATTTAATTCGTTATTACGGATTATTAATTCGTTATTACGGATTATTAATTCGTTATTACGGATTATTTAATTCGTTATTACGGATTATTAATTCGTTATTACGGATTATTAATTCGTTATTACGGATTATTTAATTCGTTATTACGGATTATTTAATTCGTTATTACGGATTATTAATTCGTGATTACGGATTATTAATTCGTTATTACGGATTATTTAATTCGTTATTACGGATTATTAATTCGTTATTATGGATTATTTAATTCGTTATTACGGATTATTTAATTCGTTATTACGGATTATTAATTCGTTATTACGAATTACTCATACGTTCTGAGTCATTACTCGGCAAGTATGGCACAGGAGTGCGAGCGTTTCATTCGGTGCCGGTGTAAAGCAAACGTTGTATGCAAAGATAGCGCCGCCTAGCGGCGCTATACATGTATACATAGGCCCCTGGTCACGTGCTCTCCACGTGTGAGAACATCAGACTTAATTCGTAATAACGAATTAATAATCCGTAATAACGAATTAAATAATTCGAAATAACGAATTAATAATCCGTAATAACGAATTAGTAATCTGTAATAACGAATTAATAATCCGTAATAACGAATTAAATAATCCGTAATAACGAATTAATAATCCGTAATAACGTATTAAATAATCCGTAATAACGAATTAATAATCCGTAATAACGAATTACATAATCTGTAACATATATACTTGCAGTGGCGCTAATGGGCTTTCGTAGAAAACAGATCAGGTGCTGATAAACGAAAAGTTCTGATTAACCGAAAATGACGTACTGGCAATGTTTGAGACCTTCCACTACCACAGCAGAAAAGATTCCGACAAAAACCTCAACCCACTAAAAAGTGATTTGAGTGAAGGAGGGTATGCCTATGTAATTCTGTTGCCAGATTTGCTAAAAAAAAAAACACCCAAACAAACAAACAAACAAACACCCCAACAAACAAACAAACAAAAAACACCGGGCAATATGCAACGATGATGATTTCTCATTAACATTGAACACGAGGGACATTTGGACCATATTTTGTAGTATACATACATGTATACCCTACCTAATAAATATGCGCATGTTTCGTTATTGTGCAATCAGGGGTTAGGGTCATACATAAGCAATGTCTCGAGAACTCCGTTTCGGAAAAAGAAAGAGCACATTTTAGACACATCTAGTAAATACAATATTCGCACTCACTGGATTAAATTACAGGGGGGGGGGACGGCCCCTGCCCAACAATTATCAGAGGCATATCCTCCGGATGGCCACCCATGGAAAAAATGCATTTCAGCCCAGGCATGGTGTTAATACTGCTAACAGACGTAGATAACATGACTAACCTTGAAGAAGACAATCGTGCATTACCATTGAATTGACCTGATAACACCAATGGTTTCAACGGTTACCACTGCAAAGGTGTTTTGGAACGCCAACATTGGTATACCATATGAGTTTACCATTTGAACCACTGATAATACCATTGACCATTGGTTCATCTCGATGGTATACCATGGATCATACACACATGGCTCCTGGTGTACCATTTATGAGATCAATGGTTCCACTGAATGATATACCAGGATTAAAACCATTGGTTCCACACAATGGCACACATAAAACTAAAAAACAAACAAATCAAATCAATGGTATTGCACTGATAATACCAATGGTTTCAACGGTATTTGACAACAGGTGCATATGCTTATAGGCCCACATGGCATATACTTCATACCATTAGTTCAGTTGAATTGACTACCATAGATAATACCTCTGGTTGCAATCAACGGTTAACCATGGATTATACATTCAGAAGCATGTGTTTATAACACCATGCATTAATTAATAAAGAATAAACATTTGAGTCACATGTGTTGGAGTTGATGTACACGTGAATGCTACTTTATTCATCTTCCGTTAATGTTTTTGTAAACACAAGATGATACATTCTTTTTAAAAGTTGGAATTTTTTATCAATATATATCCTTTGACTAGAAAAATAAAACATTTCATAAACTCATTGTTGTTTCTTTCCTGAAAATACTTTTAAAAATTAAAAGGAAAGGTCAGTCTGGAATTGTATTTGACCTTAAACCAGAATTTCAGCTCAATGAAAGTGCCAGCAGTATTGGCCAGGGCATTTTGATACATAAAATGGGGCATGGTTCAGATTACTTCTCCCATGTATGCATCATTTTTATGGTCGTTTACTACTACTACTAATAATAATAATAAAAAACATTTCTACCGCACATTTTCCAAGTAATATTTATCAAATGCGCCTTACAATAAAAACAATAAGACTTCAGGTTATTTAAAATTCAATAAAAATACACAAAAACCTAGCTACAACAATTAAGTCAAATCATAAAGGTAAACCGGTAGGTGAATACTACAGATAAAATATCTCATTTAAAAGACCACTAAATTGTTAACTTAGGGGAAAAAACGAATCCCAATTCAATAAAATAAACAGAAAATGAAAAAAAAATGATGCTTTATGCCTATACTGACCACTCATTTAAAATCCAACAGAGTCAATTTACATGTTAAAAGCCTTTCGAAATAAGGTCTTCAGTTTCGACTTGAAGCTATGGTGACATTTTGTTGCTGCCTGATGTCAATTGGGAGTTCAATTATATTCATGGACACAGTTATGTTTATGCAGCCTGCATAATGAGATAATTTAGAGCATAACACAATCAAGGCAATTCTATAAAATACATATTTCAGGAAAACATGCAAAATGAATTGTTGCTAAAAGAGGATTAGCTATGTTTACAAAAGACATTGCAGGTGTTCTTGAAGCAAGTTTAAAGCATACACCACGAGTTCTCATTATATAAGTGATGTAATTGTGAACAACAAAAAGAAATAACTACACCCTCGTTTTGGCTGATGTGATTGCTCAACGGGCTGTCTAATGGAGGAGCGTGTGGGATGTATGTATATGAACAACATTAATTAACTTTCAGTACTGTTGACCAAAGGCTGATACAGCACGCCTAGCGTAGCTGCTGTTCTTCCAAAGAAACCTGTATAAATGGAGACAGAGAAGTACATAAAAAAATGGTGCTTATTTATGTAGTCAATTAACGCAAATCATGAGCGACAAAATGAAACCCGAAATGCGGGTTGTTAGTAGTTTGTATCAAAGTCAGAAATGAAAAACTTATTAAAGAACACTTGCACGCAATTGATGCCATTAACACAGTTTTGTATACTGTTTAGAAGCGAACTACTTTTAGATTGATCACCAGTTTTAAATACGATTTCTCTAAAAGAATAAATAAAAAAAATACTTTTACAAACAAGGTCTCATAAACCATCATGCTTTTTACGTGGGGTTGTAGAGAATATTGGTCAACTAAACATGTTACATGCACACGTAACAGAGAAACTGTTGTTACCTTTATAATTCCCTGTAGGAGCTAGGAGCTCTATACTAAGTTGCCCTGGATCCTCCACACTGAATGGACTCAATAACAATCTATCATGAACAGAAAATGCATACAGGCTGTCATTGAAGATGAATTACTCAACATTTCAAATGGTCATCAGACATGTCAAAAGAGCTATAACAATATCCCATCTTAGGATATTCTCATTGTCATGATTGTCTAGATTTATGCAATAACCATAACAGCAGGCAGTACAGCACAGCCAGAACTGAAACCGAGATATAATGCAGCTCAGTGGCGTAGCCAGGAATTTTTCAGTGGGGGGGCGCTGGAACATTTCATGGGGGCGTCAAGCAGGGGCGTCAATCGCGAAGCCCTTACGGCGTGGGGTTCTAGATTCTAGATGTTCTGTGGTGTGATTTGAAGCAATTTCTTACGACTTTCCTCCATGCTTTAACTAATATTTTCTTGGCAAAAGATAATTATTTGAACATCGTTTTCGAGGTTGGAGACATTGAATCAGCTATCGGTATTCTGAGCTATTGGCGTGGGGTTCGGGGCCCGCTTAAGGGCCCCGAAAAAAATTGGATTTTCGATGCTCTGTGGGGTGATCTGAGGCAATTTCTTACCACTTTAACCAATAATTATCTTAGCACAAAAGATAATAATTTAAACATAATTTTCGAGGTTTTTTCAGCTAAAGGCATGAGAAAATTTTGTGAACATTGTTTTCGAGGTTGGAGTCATTGAATCAGCTACCAGAATTCTGAGCTATAGGCGTGGGGTTCAGGGCCGGCTTAAGGGCCCCGAAACATTTTGGATTCTAAATGCTCTGTGGTGCTATCTGAGGCAATTTCTGACCACTTTAACCAATATTTTCTAAGCAAAAGATACATTGTAGTATATAATAGGGCCCATGGCGTCATGTAGATCAATGATATTTTTTTTAGAAACTCAAAATCTCAGTGGGGGCGACTGGGGGCGACAAGGTTTCATGGGGCGGTCGCCCCACGCCTCCCCGGTGGCTACGCCACTGATGCAGCTCCTTCCATAAGTCCTACCATTTCCAAAAGCGCAAAACAGTAAAAAAAAAAACACACACACACACACCCATACTGAAAATTGTATTTTTGTGAAGACATTTCTTTGTTCTCGTGTACGGTAGTAAAAGTTTCGAGTTTGAAAGTGAAGTTTCAAAATGCTCTTACTTTAACCAGAATTAATTTCCTTGGCTGAAATTCGGACTTAATATCCCTTTTCTAAAACTCTTCCATTTGCGACTGATCAACCCACCTTGGAAATTCCTAGTTTTTGAGTAAAATCTTGTGGCGACGTATTCATCTATAGAAATTGTCCTGTGGAGACGTATACAATCTTTTGTTCCCTATTGTACACATGTCTCCAGAGGGAACGGTGTATCAGATCATACCCACAAAGGCATATTTACGTTACATACCAAGTGTGGATATTCCCTTGGTTTCGTGAGGTTAACAAAAACCAGTGGGAAAAATATTCTCAAACTGTGAAAACTCTTTCAACCCAATTTTTTTCTATGATAAACCTAACCAAAAATGCCTAACCTGTTTTCCAGAAATGGGGAAACACTGTATGGACTGGCTTGAGAGTCAGCTTTTCTGCTGTGATTTACTCTCTGGAGCCTTAAGACTCTAGACATTTGGCACCAGTATTCCAAATCGCTATGTTGCATTTTGGAAAGCAAGTCTTTGACTTCAACACCTATACATACAAACACAGCGGCCCCACTAAACAATAAAGCCCTATAAAAACCTTGAAATTAAAAATGCACAACTC